>CBVK0100393034.1:0-12459 GCA_900067695.1 Picea abies | reverse complement strand
AGGAACGGTGGCCAATCTCATAAATCATTGTAAGTTGATTTGTATTGATGTTAATGAAAAAGATACTTTTCCCGTCCCGAAATACATGAATCTCATCTATGTTATCTGATTTATGTTTTTATCTCTAACCCCCTAGTAGATCAGTAGCATGCATGTATGTTTTTTGTCTTGTTTGCAGGAAAGCTTTGTGGAAGGAGCAGCAGCAGCAAGGAGACAATAACTCAACGGAGGATCTACTTCGACCTTCGGTAAAAAAGGTTAGTTCATTCTTCCTGTGCTTGTTTGAGAAAAGGGGTTGAGATTTTGGGTAGAAGGTTAAAGGTTAAATATGAAGGGTCATGATCTACGTATAAGCTTAGAGCCCTAGCTTATTAGTCCGTAGGGTAGGAAAACCCCACAACAACAAGCCACCAATGTACCAATCACCAGCTCCAATTCCCTTAGAGTGTCAGATCGCATGTCGAATGGAGTGTCGTATTGCATGTTGGATCAAGTGATGAACGAAGTGTTGGACGAGGTACCGGATGGAGGATCAACCCACAATTTTTCCCTATTGCAAACAAACCATGCATTATATATTTATAAACATCAAACTGAATTGAATTGATCACAAAACCATTAAAAAAAACACCAATTATACATACCTAATGTGAATTCATAGTGAATTGATATATAAACCTTTGAGAATCCTTCAAAATGGATAATATGAAGCATATCATATGTAATATCGATACAAAAAGGATTTTATCATTGCAATAAAATAATCAAAACACTAACCCAACATTACCCCCATGCCTAAGGATTTGTATGTCCCTCTACAAACAAAAATGAATCACCTGACATAACTAGACTTGTGAAGGAGGGGGTGGATTGGCTTTACAAGCTTCTCCCTCTTGTCCTAGATATTTTTTCTTGGTCCTTTTATGTTGTTTCCATTGCATCTAGAGGATGCAATTGGTGGTGGTCAATGGATCAACCAAACATTGGAGAGAATTCACTTTTTCTTTCAATACCACATTGTCATGATGCAGATGGTTATCCATAGTTTTTCGCTCTTCCAATTGTTGAAGCAACTGAGAATTTTGTTTTTGTAATTTCTCAGTAATTGGGGTATGATCAGATGGTTCAAAATAATATGGCTTCGATCTCTTGATGGATGTAGAAGTTATATCAACTTTGAAAGATGATGTAGGAATCTGGGAGGTAGGAGTAACATAGTTCTTGTGAGAGGGAATAGGTTCGAATTTCACTTCTTTATTAGGCTCAAAATATTCTGCAGAAACTTATCTAAGTATTTTATGGGGGATTTCATGATTAGAATACACTTGGATAGGATATGAAGTTCTTGGAGGTTTTACATTAGGTTTTCCACTTGCACTAGGAAATGGAGGATTATCAGTAGGATTTTTGGTTTTCTTGCCCGATGAGGCTGTAGGGAAATCAACAATTTTCTTGGCCTTTTATTCAGAAAGAGATATATTTTGAGTTGGACGGTTTAGAGACTTTATATAATGAGGCTTATATGGGGTAACAATCCCTAAATCAATTGATCTCTTGCTGGTCTTGATTGTGAGATGAGGATTTAAGAATTGATAGAGGAATTCATCCCATGTCTTGACCTGTTTTTTCAACTCAGTTATGACAAGAAATTTAATGAGACCATGCTGGAATAGACTATTGTGAGGATTTTCCAAGTATTTACAAACTTGGGAAGACATTTTATCAAGACTTTTCAAGAATTAGAAAGGAAAATCCAGGGGCTTATTAAATTGGAAATAACCTAAAAGACGAAAATGGTAATCTTTGAAGACATGGTACCTACCTTCACAAGTAATAAGTCTAGTAATGAAGATCATGGGATTAATAAATTCATCCTTGATCCATTCTTTGGAGTACCCTTTATCCCCATAAACATTTTGAAATTTAGGCTTGAACACTCTATTGTAGCTTGGGCATGGAAATTGATGGTGTTTGAACCATCCATCCCCAACCCATGGAAATTTTATGGACGAGGCAATTGAATCCTCGGATACTAAGAAGACCAGAGAACCTATGTGTTCCATCCTCCCATCGAACCCGAGAGATAATTTTAGTGAGACACCATTTTCGTTTCCCTGCAGACTAGCTAAGAATGGTCCCCAACCTGTGCGAAGGAAAATCTCTCTACACTCTACGAATTTAGGAATTCCTAGAAGCTCGACATAGGAGGAAGGTTCATAGCATTTAGGAAAGGTTACAATGTGGAGTATGAGTAGAAGAACAGAATCGGGCAGAGGGTGAGCACGACACAACAAGCATGGGATGATTGGAATGACAATTTCGGAAAAACACCCAATTTTTAATGAAATTAAGATGGAAAATGGTTGAATTCATGAGAAAATTCATCACACACAATTTCCATGTGTGACTATTATTGCATAGTATTTGAATTTTGAATGGTGTAATTTGGAGGAAATTGCAATTATGTGTGAATTAAATCAATTTCCAAGTCTTTGACTTGGTCATTTGATCATAAAAATTCATAAAAAAAAATTAATTTAATTATCAACGTGAATTTTAACAACATATAATTCAATCCATCTTAAATTACCATTGAAACAACTATATCAATTCAAACGGTCCTTTTTTGCATGCAATCATGGTCATTTATAGTATATGCATACCTCATCTGGTCCTTCATATGGCGCTTCATTCATTCGTCCAGATGGCACCCCATCCGGTCTTCCAAATGGCACTCCATATGATACTTCATATGGTACTCCCCTTGCAAGTAGAAATTATCCCCATTATAATGGACATTCACCCATAGCACTCATCTTGGGAAATTTCTGATAGTCATGATGAACAAGAGCATGGACAAGATAAGTGTAAATAGAATGATCCACTCTTAATTTCCTTATCATCATTTTTGTACATTATAAAACAATTTGTTCCTTTGTTCATTGGAATGTAGCAAAAATCTGTAGTGAGCGTTTAGCAGTCTATAATTGGCTTATAACACACACTGATGTCAACAATATATAATTTAACATTTTAATAAAAACAATTGTTGATATAATAGCCCAGAATATCATGAAAACAATATACCATAATTTTTACAAAGGTTCTACTTCCTCTTCTCATGGATTATAATATAGATATGTAGTGTTTATCATTTGTAAGCTTAGGAAAACCCTCCCCCACTCCTAAGTATTGTGACACATCACAATAAAAAATATACGGAACCGATCAATTATCCCAATATCTTAAGATTTATAGCTTGCCAACTGTAGAGATAAATTTCACATATTAGTCTAACGAGATGGTTATAGTATGGCCCTACCTATAGGACAAAACATCCTACAGATAGTTAAGAAGAGGTAGGCAAGGAAGTCTTAGGATATTCTTAAAGTTAGTTCCCAATGGAAGATCTATGGAGTTCATTGACCTTTGCTTAACCATGCATACTTATTTTCAGCTTTGTCTACAAGTAATGTTGTACATCATGACAAGTTTAAGATTTAGGAATTTTATTTATTGTTTGTCAGATCATCACCCTTGCTAGGTAGAATGCCCCGCTACTAGCAATATTGTTCAGTACTCTGATGGGTTTACCTAGTCATACCACAGGCCGGTACCCACTGCCAGCAGACCTTTTCAGTATCTAGGTGGTTTAGCCTCTTACACCATTTTACAACAGAGACTAGTCCACCATATTTTAATATTTTTATATAAAGATTTATTTTTGCAAGAAGATGGGGAGACAACTCTGAAATTTTTATTTAAGATTGGGATGGTATTTATGTTAGAGGATGACTCTTCTTTATGCATTCCTTGTATATTTCCTTGATGTAAGGGGTTCTTAAGTGGTTGTATCCTATCTAAAGATATGGTATAATTAAGCATTTATAGTGTGTAGTGGATGGTACCAATGGAAAAGAACATAAATGTATCTTCGGGATCGACTCACTTTCTTCTTTTTTAAGTTGTAGTGATGTTTCAATGGCTAACCAATAATCATACCTTCTTGCTAATATTTCATAAATATACTTACTCACCTACTCAAGGTTGTTGGGAGAATTGTACGAGTAACCTCTAGGTTTGATAGTCATGGTTTCACTTCCTTATATCCTCTAGTGGTGGAGGTTAAGAGAAAATGACATTAAAGATTCCTTGAGAAAAAGGAAGATAGAAATATTGAAAAAATATGGCTAATTTACAGCAAGTCAATATTCAATTAATGCTTAAGCAGGCAACAAGGTTAAAATATAGAAATATCATTTTTGAAGGAAAATACATTCCTTTTTTTCTCCTTGAAATTTTCCACTCATGTTGAAATAAATACATGTAGAAATATCTAGAATTGTTTATCAACAAAAACACACTTCAAATTATTTACATATGTATAGTCAAAATTCAGAAAAAGTTTCAAAAAAAGGGGGAGGGAGAAGAAACTTCCCCATCTCCTGAGGCCAATTCCTTGTCAGTTGACAAGACCTGTATAAAATCTTCTTTGGAAATGGTTATGTTGTAAAGTTTAAGTCGATGTCCATTCACTACGAAAGAGACTTGTCCATCATCAACTTTTTTAATCTTAACATCCCCATTATCATACATGGTAACTACCTCATAAGGACCCAACCACCAAGTGGTAATTTTTCCTTAAAAAATTTTAAATCGAGAGTCAAACAACAAAGCCCAATCACCAGATTGGAATTTTTTCTTCTTAATAATTTTTTCATGCCACTTGCTCCTCTGGTTTTGAACTAACATTTTTTGTTGGATAACATATTTCCTAATCTCATCCAACTCATTTAATTGTAGGGATCATTCTTTCTGTGACTCATATAGGTTTAATCCGAATTGTGCGACAATACGAAAAGTCCTTACTTGGAATTTTATTGGTAGAAGTACTTGTTTTCCATACACTAGATCATAAGGGGTATGCCCAGTGGTGTTTCTCCAGGTCGTACGATATGCCCAAAAATCCTCTGGAAGTTTATCATCCCAATCCCTATGGTGTAATTGAACAATTTTGGTTAAGATAGTTTCCAAAAATTTGTTTGTGGACTCTACTTGACCATTAGCTTGTGCGTGATATGGAGAAGACTTACAATGCTTGATCCCATATTTCTCCGACAATTCCTTCATCAACTTAGAAGTGAATTGGGTGCCTTGGTCCATAAAAATTTCATGAGGAAAACTAAAGAGGGTAAATATGTCTTCATAAATGAATTCAAAAACAGATTTTTTTGGTAGCCCTAAATAAGGCTTTTGCTTCTACCCACTTGGTGACATATTCTGTACAAACCAAAATATAATTCTTCTTATGAGACATAGGTGAAATTGGTCCCACAAAATCAAGGGCCCATTTCTAGAAAGGTTCTATCATAACTTGGGAATGCAAGGGAATTTCATCTATTGATGTGGGTCTTCCTATCGTTTGATATCTATCACAAATCCTCACATATTTGGAAGAATCCTTAAAAATGATAGGCCAATAGTAACCTGAATGTAACACCTTATATGTTGTACGTTTGTCAAAGAAATGGTCACCACATGGTCCATCATGACAACTGTGTAGGATTTCTAGTATCTCATCTTCTCGAACACATCTACGAATAATCAAGTATGGACCAATACGAAAAAGTTCATGGCCAACCCAAGAGTAGTTATCACTTTGCATGATAATTCGATGCTTTTCATGAGGTGACAAATGAGATGGTAACTTCCTAGTAGCCAAATAATTTTCCATGTTTACAAACCATGGGGTATTTACATAGAGGGAAAAGAGATGCTCATCTAGAAAACTATCATCAACATGAATATCATCACCCTCATGTCTTATGTGTGAAATAAAATCAACTACTAAATTCTCCTTTCCTAGTCGGTTAAGGACAATAATATTGAATTTTTCAATAACAGAAGCCACCTAGTCACTTGACCATTGGTAATGGGATTATTCATGAGAAATATAATGGAAGAGTGATCTATATGTACAAATACTTTGTATCCTATGATATAATGGTGAAATTTATTGATGGCATGGACCACTACCAAGAATTCATTTTTGGTAACTATATAGTTTAACTCGGCAGGGGACAAGTTCTTACTCACAAAATAGATGGCATAGGGCTGATGGTATTCTTTCTACCCTAATACTCCTCCTATTGTAGTATCAAAGACATTAGTGGATATGTGAAATGGAAGGGACCAATTGGGTCCCCTAAGAACTGGTGGCAAAAATAAGTTAGATTTCAAAGTTTCAAAGGCGGTTTGACACTGGTTAGTCCAAAGAAAATTAACATCTTTTATTAACAATCCAAACATGGGTGCAACAATCTTTGTGAAATTTTCAATAAATTGTTGGTAGTATCTGGCATGTCCAAGAAAGATTCTTACCTATTTTTGAGCTTTGAGGGGTGGAAGTTTGACGATTACCTCAATCTTAGCAAGATATACTTTAATCCCTTCAAATGAAATGTGATGTCCTAAGACTAGTCCTTTAGTCAACAACATTTTGCATTTTTCATGACTTAAGGATAGGTTCATTTCATGACATCTGATAAGGACTTTCTCTAGATTATCTAGGGCTTCTTGGTAAGTTTCCATATACTGTAAATTCATCCATGTATACTTCCACACAATCAAGAATAAGATCAACAAATATCCCTAGTATCGCTTGTTGAAATGTGGCAGGGGCATTACACAAAATGAATGGTAAGACCCTATAGGCATAGGTTCCCCAAGGACAAGTGAAAGTAGTCTTGTCATGATCCTCGAGTGCTATGAGAATTTGGTTTTACCTACTATGTCCATCTAGGAAGGAGAATTATTTCTTCCCTAACAAGGTATCAAAGACTTGATCAATGAAAGGAAGGGGAAAATAATCTTTTAGAGTGGCCTTATTAAGTTTCCGAAAATCGACAAAAAATATCCATTACGTGGTTACTTTCTTTGGAACCACTACAAGAGGGGATACCCATTTACTGTCAGAGATTGGATAAATAAATATGGCATTCAATCACTTTTGTATATCCTCTTTTACTATATCATTGAGTGTTGGGTTCATCCTCCTCTGGGGTTTCCTAATAGGTGTTACTTCTTCCTAGGTATATATGTGATGAATGCATGTATCAGGGTGTATACCCTTCATATCATTGTATTCCCAGGAGAATTCCCCTGATTTTTCTTTAAGGACATTTACTAACTGTTTTTGTTGGTTTGCATCTTGTCCGGAATTTATATGTAGGAATTTACTTGGACTAATCTCATAGGACATGGTATAAGATGTGCCAGACTCATCTGTCTTAAAAATAAAATATGTCGAAGACAAAGTTGATGGGTCCAACTGTTCCTAAAATTCTTCCCCAAAAATGTACTCAAATTGGGGAAATGATTGTGGAAAATCAAGACATGATAGAAAAAATAAAATTCTTTAACACATTTTCCCTTGTTTTCTCCTGAAGTGCCCAGGAATGATCACTTGGAAAAATGAGTTTTTCCCAGCCTTCATTCTCATATGTACATTCAATCCACCATATATTCTCCATGATAGGTTGAGCTGGTGGGTATATGGTAAGCTTCTGTATAGAAATTATATTTGATATGGTCATTTCACCTTCTCTACAGCCAATAAATGCATTGGTTGTGGCTAGCCAAGGTCTTTCCAGGATAACGGGATGCCCTTTAGCAAGATCCTTTGAAGTAATGATAAGAAATTATATTGGGTATTCTCATGAGGCTAATGTAACTATGATATCATCTAAGATTCCTTCAGGTGTAACCTTTGTTTTATTTGCTAATTCCAAAATAGTTGGGGTGGGTTTAAGAAGTGGTTTTAACTGTAATTCCTCCAAACTAGTAACAATCATAACATTAATGGATACTCCTAGGTCCATGAGAGTGTTTTCGATGGGAACCTTATTAATGGTTATTGTTCCCTGGGTTCCCTGGGTTCCCATATTTTGTGACCCTAGGATGCTCTAATATGTACTCAAAGAATTCTCCTATCAAACATACTATTGGAGGATACTTCTACTTCTTCCCTGGTTTCTTGATAGACAATTATTTGACCACCTTATTGTAAATTGGAATGTCCTTTATGGCTTGTAACAAGGGAATTTTGACACAAATATTATTCAATTCATTTAAAATGTCAAATTTTGGTCGAGTGGTAGGTTTCTCAATCATTAATATTTATGGATAAGGAGGGGATTTTGTAATCTATGAAGATTCATTTTGGGGAAGCTTGGGTTCCTGGTCATTAGGAATGATAACATCTTCCCACTTAGTGTCATTCATGGGTTGTTTGGTAGTTTCATCTTCTACTTCTTCCCAGATGACTACTGAAGGCCTCTGCCTATCCAGACGTTTTCTTGACCTTAGGTGAATCTCATGCAATGGAACATGATAAATAACATACGTCAAGAAGGTTCGCATCTCAACATTGTGAATAGGTTGAGTTGGTTTTTTATTGGTTTTGGGAACTAGTTGTGCCATTAATAATGTCGGTCTTTAAGAGCTTATATTCTGGTATTGCTTGGGTTGTTGTGGAATGGGAGGTAAAGGTGGGGGAACAAAACCTGACAAAAGTTGAGGGATATTTGGTGGAAATTGGTGATAAGGATGAGTGGGCATAAGGATAGGTGGAGCTTGAGTGTTTCCTTGGGTATTCCCTCCTTTCCATCCTTGTAGCCAAGGATGTTGATACTATGTAGACTAGTTTTTCTAGTTTGGTGAGTTCCACTATTGTGGTTGTTGATAATAGGGTGGAACTTGAGGTGGTAGATCTAGGTATGTAGGTTAACTCCTAGGCTACCATGTCCTCCTAGGTGCATAGGAGGATTCCCCAGGATCCCCACTTCTGTAAATGGCTAATAAACTAGGCAGTGATGGGAATTTTTCAGTTGGGTGGTCTTCAGTGAAGAAGCCATGAACTGAAATATTATCTAATGGGAATTCCCTTGAGGAATGCTTCCTCCTACATCTTAGAAAAAATATCCACGTTGTTGTATTATCCTACTCCTGTTTCTTTTTAATATTTAGGGTGTCCAACTGGGAACCTATTGTACTTAATATATTGGTTTTGAAGTTATCCAATAGGTTCCCTATCTCTACCCTTGTGATACCACTTGAAATAATTGTTTTTAGGTTTATAATATAAGGATCCTCAAAAATCTTTCCCGTATTGGATCTACTCCTCAAGTAATTCCTACACATTTTACAGATTTAAGTAAATGGTTTATGGGAGATGTCAAATAATTCCATTAGGTTAAGTGTCTCTAGGCATTCTTCTGAAATACCTTTAAGGAAAAAAACCTTGCATGCTGTTCTCGGTCAATCTGTCAGCAGGTGAGCAAAATGGAGACTGCTCTGCATGCCTTGTTGGGTTCACCAAGGAAGAACATCTGTGGTAGCATGGGGTTAACAGGAAACAAAAAACAAAACAGAATACAATCTATCTAACAGTTGAAAGCAAATAACAATTCGGAAATAAACAAAAACATCAAACATGAGACAAGGGAGTCCTCAATGGTTCCAAGCTTGATCTATTAGCGAAACCAGAGTACACGCTGAGGGCAGGGATAGAGGTTCCCTCTCCCTCCAACAGAAGGTCCTTCGGGGCTCTCAAGATTGTGCTTTCCTTACAAAACAAGTAGAGCTGAAATGAACAGTGAAAGAACTCTGAGTTAGGCCGCTCACGGATGGCTTGTCAAAAGACTGAGCTCTGAATCTGGACAGCGTAACTTTGCTGGGAATTCTCTGCTGAAACAATGAGCCTTCACGGTTATTTATAGCATTTTCCAAGCGTCACGTAACCAACTTTCGGTGTGAACACGGACCTGTTTAGGGTTCAGTTAAGCCATTAATTCATTGGATTTGCAGAGCCGACCCTGATCTGCATGTCAAATCATCTTGGGGGCCGATCCATTGGTGGTCGGGAGGCCGACTTAAGCAATTAATGCGCCGTATTATCAAATGCACGGCTTTTTATGTGGACAGGCATGCGTTGGGTGCGCATGCGCTCGAAACACATTTTTGTCCCGTGCATACGCGCGCACACCCTATTGATGTAACGCGCCCTTCAATTTTTGGTTACTTTGTATAGTTTTTGACTCTTCTGGAATGTTGTGAACTTAATTCAGTGCCATGAATGACTTCATTGCTGTTTTGATGATGTGGAGTTCTTGTCGCCATGTGCAGACAAAATTTCAGTGATAACAGATGCCCCCTGATGGATGAGGTTAGGAGCATACATATAGCCGAAATCCATCAATGTTTCTTCTACTGAGAATGTTGTTGTAAGGAAAAGCAATAGTGGGACCCTTCATAACGATCCGTTGGAGGAAAAAGGAACCTGTATCTCGACCTTCTGAGAGACGTGTATGAAAAAATATACAACTGTGTACAAACGAGGTGGGCATGCCCCATGCTTGTGTGATGTAACTCTGAAAAAAGATGACGGAAGTGTTGGTGTAGACAACTGCAACGCCCTCAGGGGCGGTAAATGATAAAGGCAGAAGACAATTCTGCAATGGAACATACTCTGAATACCAGGCAATGATCATTGTAATAAGCAGCGACGATGATGTGGGCATTGATGGCCCTACCAAGTTCAGAGGTCTTCGGCAAATAACAAAAAGAACTGCAATAGTCGCAAAGTAAGACCCACCATAACATGAGGGAGTGTCGGCGTCGAATTTTATGGGGGCCAACGACAGCAGGGAGCAATGGTGTTCCCCCCTGTGCCGTCCGAGATCTCTCATTAACATAGAAAATGAGAATCAAGATACCGTCGCCCTTCCGAAAAAGTGTGCTGATGTCGACAAAAGGGGGACGTGAATCCCAGAGGAAAAAAGGTGCTCTGTGGAATCTACTGAGGTGATGAAGTGACAGAGGTACATGGACGAAGTCAAGAAGTGGGATGACTCAAGACTGCCCTTGGTTGGAGGATATATGAGAGAAGCAGTGGCTGCAACCGTGTAATAAGGTCGAGTGTCAGGGGGATGACAAGACCGGGGCTAAGTTGTGCCAGAGGCGGGACAAGGTGAACAAATTCAGAGGGTAGGGGTAACTGACCTGCAGGGTACTCTGAAGATATGGACGATGTTGGCAAGGGTAAATGATAAGTACTGCTCCAATCCAAGGGTGACATGGGTTGCGTATGGCCAAAAAAAGCAAGTCGCCAATGGTGACGACAAAGAATGTACTGACTGAAGGGAAAAGTGTTTGTACAATAAATAATAAATAATAAATAATTTTGGGAAAAAATGTACAAATATAGAAACGGGTGCCCAAGTGTAAAAAATGCATGCTGCAAGGAGGGCATAATTGTCATGAGAAACTGATGAAGGGTGGGGGCCCCATAGGCGAGTTTCTGTATGAGGTTGGTGAAATGGAGATAGGTTCGCAGATGGGCAAAATGATGGTGGATGAAATGGTGGGTTCATGGTCCTACGGAGGTGCAGGTAAAAAAGAACATAACCATAAAGCAATGATTTGGGAGTCCATATGGGAAGCTAGCAAAATGAGGAGAAGAAGTATGTGGTTAATTCGCAACATGATGTAAGACTACCGGGACTCCCATCCCTAAAGGGTAATAAAAACGGCATGAGTGTCAAAAGTGAAAAAAGGTGCTATGAATGGGACAACTCATGTGGGTGAGGATGCTACCGGGTTGCAGTACCGCATATGCAAAATGGAGGTTTGGGTACTGCAGAGCCAGGAATGAGGATCCTAAAGGCTAATATCAGAGGGTGTGACTGGAAAATGTAAGTGCAATTCAGTGGGATAGACTACATGCTAGTGCTGAATATATACCTGAAGGGATGATGTGACGAGGAGATGACCAAGTACCTGCACACATAAAAACAAAATACCCAAAGTGAACAATATCTGAAGAGTATCAAAGATATGAGCATGGATTTGACCAATGTGATAATGTGCATGCGTACCTAGCCATGATGTGGAAAAAAGGTGCCCCGGAGGCACCGGGTAAAAAGTGGCCCAGAAACAGCCATGATGTAGGTGGTGGGACGCTGATCCCGTGGCTGAAGACGGTTCGAAAAATGGACGCCGTGGGCTCCCGGAATGGTGAGTGGAAGTTTGGAAAAAAGCCTATATATAGCTGTAGGGCCCACATTTCCACTTCATTTGTACCTGCTGCTATAGTGATTCCAGAGCAGATCCAGAGGATATTGAGCGATTCTGAGAGCACCAGGCATCCGATTCCCGACATGTGAGATTCAAGTTAGTGCTCTGAACATCCTGCATAGCTATAGGTTTCAATTTTTTGGGCAGGGTAGGTATAGGGGGCTGTACGGGAGGTTTAGGGGGTTTTTGGGTAGAGGGTGGGCCCCAGTGCGCGGGCGATTCAGTGGAAGGCGCGCATGAATGCGCACCTATACACTGAAAATGCGCGCCTTAGGGCGCGCCTGTGGGGTAGATAGGCGCGCATGAGTGCGCGCCTATAGGTTG
>CBVK0100393032.1:0-15200 GCA_900067695.1 Picea abies | reverse complement strand
TCAATCATGATAAGACAATAATGAGTCATCTATACATTTTTCCAACAATGGATCATATACCAATGGAACCACATCGATCCATCTTCATCATGTATCAATGACAACTCATTGATCCATCTATGCATTCTCATCAAGGACAATACATATTATATTACATCAATCATCAATCAATCAATCCTTTGACATCAATCAATCACTTGACATCAATAAATGACATCAATCAATCAAACCATTGGCATCAATGACAACATGATCCAACANNGACATCAATCAATCACTTGACATCAATCAATCAAACCATTGGCATCAATGACAACATGATCCAACAAAAACTTCCAAATGAAAAAAGAAAGCTATTGCTGTGATCAAACCTAATTTTCTGACCGCTATAACAAAGACCCAAACCTGAGAGGTATAACTCTTGTCAAAAGAAAGGATGACTGCCTCACCTTCAACAAAACTTCTCTCCATAAGCACATTGTTGACAGTTCAACAACGAGCGTGTGCACGCGAGCTGTGTAAATTCAGAGCACGTGTACACGCATGCTGGCCTTATACAGGCCGCGTGTATATCTGAAACTCTGAGACAAATAAAAAGCCAAGCAAGCCAACCCAGGCAGAGACTACTGGTAATAAGAACCAGAATCTCTTGAATACTCAGATACTTACTTTAACAGAAAAAGGAAATAGTTCAAGGAAAAATTGATAGAAAAAACCAATCCAAGGTGAAACCTAAGCTATAGAATGCAAACAACAAAGACTAGAAAGAGTTCTAGAAAACCCTTAAGAAGGACTAATTCTGATAGGGAAGAGGATGACTGCCTCTTTAAAAGAAATTTTCTGGAATCCTACACGCGATTGACACTTTCTCAGCTAGCGTGTACATGCAGACTGTGAGAATGTAGGGCGTGAGTACATGCGTGCAGACCTTATATAGGCCGTGTGTACCTCTGCGGGTCTTGGAAAAAAAATATAGTCAAGCAAAGAAATAGAGATAACTGGTATGGAAGACCAGAATCTCTGTTAGCTCAGACTTTTGTAGAAACTTTAAAAATAGGAAATGAAACAAGTTCTTAAAAATACCCAAAAAATATTCCCAAGAAACCCTAGATAGTCCCTAGTATGGTCGTCAATTCTGTTGTGAGTGGGAAATCCCTCTACGGACTAGAACTTAGGGTTTAATTATGCATGCAGAAAACACCTAAAGATTTCTACTTTCTACCGTCGTCCTGAACCTAATCCCCATTATTCTTAAGCAAATACATAGTTAAGAAGCTCAAGTGAGCATACCTTATTTCGGGCGTTTGATATCGATCCTTCCTCATGCTTGATCACTCTTTGACTGTAGCTCTCCTCCCAAGGCTGACCTGCATTCACACAAGACAAAAAAAAAACTCCACATGCATTTGATATATAGATTAATGGGTTAGAGATTCAATAAACAAGTATGCCATAAACCATGAAAATCTCATATGGTGGGATGGGAAAAGTATTTCTTTATTATTAACTTCAACAAATCAACTTACAATGATGAAGCCGGCTGCTGCTCCATGAACCTGGTCCTGGGCTCCTCTTTAACTGTCCTCCAACTTCTTTGCTCTATCTTTCTCTTTGCATAAGGATGGCTAAAGGCTTGGGACAAAGGGAATGTGCAATCGGGTATAGTTTCTTTACTATGATTCTCCTCTTCCAAATGGGACCCCTAACCCTTCTTTTATAGGCTAGAAGAAGCTAGGTATTTGGTCGAACCCTCGACCATGCATGGCCAAAAGGTTTAGTTAACTCACCCAAAGTTGTGTGTTCTGTCAACAACTTTCCTTTTTTCATGCTTTTGTAAGTACATGCACACTGTTTTGGGTCAGCTAGTGTGTACACGTGTGCAGTAATAGAGCAGGGTACATGGGTCTTTATAAAAGGTTTTTTTAAGAAGAGTTTTTCAGCAGTGCTTTGGCAAAGAAGGAATTTGAGATGGCCTGATGCTAGGTAAGCATGTCTGGTGCAAATTAGGGTTATAACACAAGGTTCATAAATTATGGCAAGAGGAGCTAAGATCTGAAATGGTTTTGAAACAATTTCTATCTTTTCAAGGTCACATGGTTGATCAGATGCTAAAGGAAATGAAATACAATGGTCATCTTTATGAATAAGCTGAGGCACAAAGGCTGAATCAACATCTACAATTGAAGCAGGCTGCAAATCTTCTTCTAAAGATGGATATACAAAAGAAGGTTGATGATCATCAGAATATACAAAACAGAGGATGATTCTTTTAACATGTGAAGGAAAAGATATGAAGGAGCTATTAAAGAACAACAACAATTCATGAAGCAAACTGATGAACTGATACCTGGATTTTAAATTTAGCCTCTTCATCTTTTATGAACTGGATCCTCCCCAGTGGAGTCTTTAATGTGGAGTCACCAGGAAAATGATTATAGTCAAATTTTATGTATGTCTCTTGTCTGCCATCAAGAAATAGATCTATGTCATTCTCCCAAGGAAAATCTTCTTTCACTTTCGTTCCCCAGCAACGATGCCATTTTGTTATCACTCCAAGAGTCTTTCCCCGACTATAAAGGGAATGAGCCTGGTAACTTAAATACTCAATAATGTAGGAGAAAGAGGATCAAGTCAGAGGAATTGAAATGCTCACAATCACTGAAAAAACATATAAATTCACTCGAAGACGAAAGGCTTTCAACTATGCTTCTCATAAGGTTTAAATCAAAGTATGGAAGTAAGAAGAATGGCTTATTATATCAGTAGAATCACATACACAAGACTGTACATGTGAATGACTAATTACAACATGCATGAAATGTTCATAAGCTACATCTATCAATGAAGAGATGAGGTGATAGTCATCTGTCATTAGAAAGACTAATGTATACAAGCTTAATATATCGATGAAGAGATAAGATGACAGTTATTTGTCATTAGATATACATTAAAACATTGCATACAGGATACTCATAAACATAGAAAAGATGTAAGATAGAAAACTGAACAACACACAATGAAAGAAGCTTATGTGTCAAGATGAATCTATAAATGTCTGGAATGAAAAATGGCTAAGAGTTGCCAAAGTTGAACCACAGTCTTTGGAGTGTTCCCCCCCCACTCAATCCTTCGAAAGCTCTTGGCTTTATAGCCTTTGCATCAAAGTTTCAATATCCTATAAAAATGGATCTGAAATAACTATAACTAAGAAAAATCAAATTAGATCTAATCAAGTAAGATATAATCTTATCATCATAATTCGAATTTGACAATCTACAAGTAAAGATCATGGAACTCAAGATCTCTGTTTGGCAGCTAGGCGATTTCTGTCAAGAATAGAGATGCCATTTGGCTTCATTCTTTCACCATATGTCTTCAAAGCTTGAATAGGAAGCTGATCTGGCTTCTGATAATTATTATCCTTGATTTAACATTATTCCCACATAATCTGGAAACATAAAATCATGATCTGGGCAGAAAGAAGTCGTTTCTGGATTCTCAGAGCTTTTGGCAGCTCATTACACTGTGAAAATTACGATTTAGCCATCGAAAATTCTGGAAATATTCCTCTCAAATATTCACCTATACTTCTCAAATGGAAACAGATTTGGGAAAAATGAGAGAGGTTTTTGTATATTAGTTTCATTTGAGAAAAACCCTCTCTCATTTATTTTATATTCGTTTTCATTTTCCCGGGATATGCATTTAAAAAACACGTGTCAAACCGGAAAAGTATGAGATCTGAAAATTAGGGCTCATAGATGGATTTGATTCTCCCAATCTGTGACACCTGTATGGAAAATGAGAGAGGTTATTGTTCTATGACATGTTAGGAACAAAAAACTCTGCCCATTTTTTAAAATCATCTTCCAATCGCTCAAAATCATTATTTGGAAATGATGACTCAACCTAGTAAAAACGCAGAATTTTTGTGCTTTTGGTAGCTTAAATAGCCCCGGATTTCGCGTTTTAGCTCCCGAAAGCTAGGCTTTCGATAGCTTAGAAGCCCTTTTGAAAATGGAATTAGCTACCGAAACCTGAGTTTTGACTTTTTTGAAGGAAAGAACAAATCAAATGTTTTTCAAAATTTATTTACAAGCTGGAACTCACTAAGATGAGCCCTAAAAAAATTAGTAGAGTTTTTTCTAATGACTCTCTATCTCCTAATCAAATAATTTTGACCAATTTATTTGAGGAGATAACAATGTGGAATATGGTTTTATGTAGAGTGCTCCCCTTCTTTGGCTCATATGTGTAGGCACACAGACATACACATTTGTTACACCTTTGCTTAAGGTCGCCCCCCTTCTTGATGAATTCTTTGATCACTTGGCTAACTTGGCATATGGTTGATGATGATACAAGTCTTGCTTGACTCATTCTCCCTTGGATCTATCACTTTGTACATATGTCAAGGAGGTTTGGATGGAGTGCTCCCTTTCTTTGATGGCTTAGCATGTGTGGTGATGATGGAGAAACACCTTATTCATGGTTCAAACTGATTGCACACTTGCAGAGGGTGGTTACACTTTGAATCTTTATCTTGGAGTACTTGTTGCACATATACTCATGCATTTAGTAAATCCCTCCACCTTATGAGGCCATCTTGCACACATTCTCATGTATTATTATTCACACATGCCATTTTGGAGGAGTGTCTTGCACACATGTTGAGGCATGTTATTGAAATGAAGAAAGGCCACCCCCAAATATTGTGGCTTCAAAACAATATTTTACAGATGATCCATAAATGAGAGACTCATATCCATATAGTTTCACCAACACAGATACTTTTTGGAAGTTTACTTCTTATATCTGTCTTAATCTTGTATAGAGTGTTCTACCTTTAGAAAGGTTACTAGGCCTTTGTCCTTTGCACTATACAAGGATCTCTATTCTTCTATGTTCTTCTGATGGATGTAAGGTTTTGTTGAGATCAATTCCCACTTCTAAAATTTCCCTCCCCTTTTCTATTTTCCCAACTTATTTTTTCCATTTCTTTTCTCTCTTCTATACTTACCCGAATTCCCCTTTTCTTTTCTCCCTTTCTAGTTACTATACTTAGTCATTTTTCTTTGATGGGTTCATGGGTTGGCGGACTCACGGGTTCTCAATTCCATTCATATTCCCATATCATGAGTTCGACCAACCACTGTATTATCCTATACTTAGCCATTTCTGCAGTCACGGGTTCACGGGTTCAAGCTTTCATATCCCATGTTTCACAATACACATTTTTCACCCAAGAGATCCACGATATACATTTTGACCATCGAACTCCCTGAGCTCCTAAGTATCTCATCTCTCCTATATTGAGTCCGACCGATCGCAATTACAACACTTAGCCAATTTTCAACATTTCACAACCGCGGGTTGGCGGGTTCACAAAAAATCCCAAATCCTAATTGCTCTCGTTCGTCCCTGCCATCCTCATGCTTTTCCCAATATGCAGTTAAGAATGGTTTAATGCTACTAACTCATCATGCAGGTTCTGTAAAGATATTCATTAATAAGAGAAGGGATTGAGGAGATTTCTCATTAAAATAACATTAAAGCATGATGCAGGAGCATTGTTAGCGAGAACACGTGGCAGGAAAGCTCATCGCTTGGGAATCATTTCAGAATATTAAATGCTAGGACTCAAGAGTTACTGCGAATCCTTTGGGGAGTTGATGAAGAACAAAAGAAGATCAAACGGTTGGAGGTGGAATGATCATGAGCGATCGGGGAGTTTCACTCCGAGTCTTGAATGTAACTGAACTTAGGTAGCAGTTAGGTTTTCATTTTGGAGGTAGAAGAGTAGTCGGGGGGGAACCCTAAGGACCCTCTAAGTTAAATAGAGGTTTTGTATGCCCAAATGAGGCTGCTGCGAGTTAGTAGGAATTTTCTGAGTTTTAAGTTATTGTTTTGATATTAGTTGTAGCCATTTACTTTTGAATGAACATGACAGAGGAAAATTGAGCCATATGCATAGTATTGTTACTGCTTGCAATTCTCTATTATTGGATTTTCATAAATGAATAATTTTTTTATGAATGGATGAAACTGTGAATGGCAATGTAAGTTTCAATTGTTTCTCTTATGTTGAGTGAGTGCAAGTGTGCACACCATATGCAAGGAGTGCATTGATGGGATCTGTTTCAATTCCGAAGCTCAGAAGAGATAGCACACAAATTTCCCTTTTCAAGGAATGCAAAGAAAGTGCTGCAAGGCATGCACAATCACCTGCAAGAACTAAGTCTTGCATAAGAATATGCTGCAAGGAGTGCACAGATATGGAATCTCAGGAGGAGGAGCTACAACAACCTCTAGATCGGCTGCAAGGAGAAATCTAGGCCATCCGATCAGAGTCTAGACAAGAGGAACGTGCACAAGGGGAGAACAGATCTCGTTTGTCGAATCTAGACATGAAGGACCAACTTCTGTTGGATCCAAGTAAGGTTCACGTATCTTAACCCTTTGAAAGTGCACAGGAGAGGCAGAATCGAGAAATCGTGAAATTATGAAGTCTATCAGAACTGTCCATCGAGAAGGAACACGTGGCGAGAGATCAACCTTTCACTGAATTCGCAATCGAGGGAACCAGAGGAAGGAGTTGTGAAAACTCGCGAAATCCGAAATTGCGAGGCCATCTAGACCGTTAGACCACGGAGAGTTAATGACCGTTGATCTTATGCAAGGAGATTTTAGGAAAACGGGGATCAGGAGAAGGGAGGTGAGTGATTCTCCAACTTCGTGAAACATGAAGTCCCAAAATGTGAAGGAGATAGTAGGATCGTCAGATCATATGGATTTTAGACTGTTGATCTCACGTGTGTGGAGCCCAGATTTTGAGTTTCAGAAATCAGGAGGACGAGAAAAAAAACCTTCCATGGGCGCGAAACCATGAAGTGCTCAAGAGGTTGGGCCCAAGTCACAGCGAGGGGTGAAATCGTCAAAGGATAAGGGAGGAGCTACCATGCGCTAGGCCCCACGTCGGGATTTTAGAAGTCGGAGAATTAGAGTTGGCTCATACGCAAACACCTGACACGTGAAATCATGATGTGTCTTTGGTTAGGCAAGTGGTCACAGTCGTGGTCATGTAATGGAAGGAGCTTAGCCAGGGAAGAGCTAGCACCCATTTGGTGTTGAAATTTGAATAGCGCTTAGGAGAGGGCTCATGGGTCTCATACGACCATCACATTTGGATAAAGGACATGTGTAAGTTGATTTGGGGTCCAACTGAGACCCGAAGAGTCATTTCAAATTAGTATCTTGATCGATCCTTGACTGGGAGGTTAGCAGCCCCGACGGGAGAAAGGGGGGGTCTGCATCAAGTGGTATCAGAGAAGAACTTTTCTTGTAGACAATGGGTCAAGGAGAGGATACAAAAGAACTCAAAGTTGTATTATGTGTGTGTTAGGTGTTTTATATTTACTAAAAAGACACTAAACTACCCTCAATTAAATTGTCAACCCGAGGTAAGTAAACTTAGAGTTGTAGCAAAATATATGCCAAAGGTATAAGGTTGGTAGGAGTGTAGACTAACTAAGGAAAGCAACTATCTAAGACTAATCCACTCAAACAAACCTATCTAATTAGAAAACCCTACTAAGCAACTTGAAACTAGGTAACCTAAGTACTTTTGGGCCAAGGAATGATGGATAGTTCCTAAGAAAGAAAATGAAAAAAAACTCTATGTAAAGCAAACAATAAGAAAAAACAAACTACTAAGCATAATAAGAAAATGACAAAGGCAAACTTCTTTAACTTGCCAACCTACATTCAATGAGAACCTACCCTATGAAAGAAATTAAATAAGCAAGTAAGCAAAAGCACCTATCTAACCTATTAAAGCAAATAGACAAGTAAGCAAAGACACCTAACTAACCTACTAAAACAAAAGATCAAGTAAGCAAAAACAACTAAAGCAAATAGGCAAGTAAGCAAAGACTTCTCATTGAACAACTACCTAGCCTAAGAGGCAAGTGGACTAAATGCCTAATGCAAAACTATTTCTCTTGTGTGAAAGGAAATCTAAATGCTCAATGCAATGCATGAAAGGAAATCTATTCTATTGAAAGCAAGAAAGGCTACCAACTAAACTTATGAAAACAAGAAACTATCTCTTCTAATCTACGAAAGCAAGAAACTATCTTTAATCTATGAAACACTCAAATGTAATGCTGGTGGTTGTGTGAATGCCTTCGGTGGTTACGGATGATATCTCGATGACACTTGACAACAAAGGACAATTCCAACGGTATAAACTCAACACTAATCTCAATGGCAAAATGAAAGGTATGTATCAAACAATCCAACGAGAATTTAGCCATGACAATAACAATGTTTAAATACCCTGCATCATGTATAAACCATCAACAACATAACGAGATCATCATTCTATATCTATACTATGTAAGAAAAACTAGATTCAACCATTAACTAAGAAATGTAATTGCATTTTAATTCTAGGAAAGGAAATTGCATGAAAGGAAACTACACTATATCTATTCTAACCATTCAAACTAAAATAAAGAAATAATTAAAAACAGAAATTTAAAGCATGATATTAAAAAGTAAATTGACAATCTAATTTAACCAACAACTAAT
Organism: Picea abies; assembly: GCA_900067695.1. Classification (NCBI taxonomy): domain Eukaryota; kingdom Viridiplantae; phylum Streptophyta; class Pinopsida; order Pinales; family Pinaceae; genus Picea; species Picea abies. The sequence goes on along the minus strand of CBVK0100393032.1, from coordinate 6,608 downwards.
TAAATGAAATCTATATAAACTGAAGTAAGCAAGCTACTGGAACTAATTCTATCTATGCATCAATCCTTGTCAAAGAAACCAAAATTAAAACTCTGTTCTACCTAATTAAAATTCTATTTTAAACTTATTTATAAAATTATAAAAGAAAGCATAATTTAACATCTAAATGCATATGAGGGTTAGTAAAGGGACTTGCAAGTCTTTTCCTACTCTACAAAATCACTGCATGTTAATATATATCATCATCTAACCTGCAAAACAATTAAAACAATTAAGCTACAACAAACTAGTTAACAAAATATGCATGTACAAAAAATTACAACAAACTAATTAAATTATGAAATGCATAAAAGAACACAAAGATAGTCACCAGACTGTTGGTGGTCCCCCCAACAAGTCGTGACTACTTCCTACAAGCACACCACGAACTTCAACAAACCAAATTCACCATGAAAACATGAAAACACAGTTCTGGCACAATTTTGGCAATTTAAAATACCAAAACAGAGAAAAACGAATTTGTCTCTAATCTAATGGCTCTTCTACTTGGGTAACAATTTGCTGAGCATCCTATCAGTATTTATAAGCTTAAAACCCAAGTGGTCGACCTCAGGAGGGTTGAACCACTTCTAATTTCGACAAATTACAATAAATGATGCCCTAACTAGCAAAACGTAGCAAGCCAATAATTTCCCTCTTTAGACAACTGAAACTGAGTTGTCTTGAGCTTAGTAGCTGGAGGGGGCAAGGATAAACAAAACCCATGTGCCCGATTTGTCCATCACTGGCCGTCAATGCCATAACCACCAACTTGCCTTGCGTTTTTGTGCAATACTGGGTGCTGGAACGAGTGTCGGATCAAGTGCCAGAACAAGTGTTGGAACGAGTGCCGGATCAAGTGTCGGAACTGGAAACATGGTGCATTTTTCCTTGTAATAGTAGAAAAACGTGAATTAACTCTTGGAAATCATAGAACATGATGAATTAAACTTGATTTAGTCATTAAACATGAATTACACGTACCTTATGTCGATTATACCATTTTATCATAAAATTCTTAAAAAAACTCCTTTAAAATATGACAAACACACATGTACATGCGTCAAAAAGTGTATAATAATTACCATAAAGTGATCATATCTCGGGCCCAACATTACCCCCACTCCTAAGATTTTGCAGGTCCCACTGCAAACACAAATAAATTGTCTTTTATGACTAAACTTGCGAAGGAGGGGGTGGATTAGCTTTAGAAGCTTCTCCCTCTTGCCTGGGGGATTTTGACTTAGGATTTTTGTGGTGTTTCAATTGCATCCAGGGACTATTATTGGTGGCAGAAATATCATCAACCTAATGCTGTAGAGAATTCATCTTGGGTTGTAAGACAACGTTATCATGGCGTAAATGACAACTCAATGTTTCATGCTATCTAAGTTTGAACTGGAGGGTTTGGAGTTTTTGCAGGTTGCTGACGACATGTGAGGAATCATTGAGATGTATATTATACCCTTGATCCTTTAAACCAAGTAAAACACCAATTTGACCTCTGCAAAAATTAGTTCCAAAAGTGACTTCCCGTAAGCGCAACAATTATGGCCTGGTGAACTTGTGAAAAATAGGTATCAAAGTGACACCTGTAACTACAAGGTAGTAAAACCTGCGTAAAACTGAGAGAGGTTTTATTTTTTGAATATTTCCTTGACAAAAACCTCTCTTGGTTTTCAAAAATTCACTTTCAGTTATTAGAAAAACACAAAACAAAAATATGACTAAAACAAGAAAAATAGAGTGTTTTATTTTTTGAAAAACTAGGCCTCTAAGAGAATTGAATATATCCAAAAAAATAACTTATATTTAAAACCCGAGATATATTATTTTTTTTTAATATGTCCTTGATAAAAACATCTATTTGTTTTCAAAAATGCACTTTCAGTTGTTAGGAAAACATAAAAAGAAAATATGACTGAAACAGGAAAAACAAAGTATTTTATTTTCTGAACGAATAGGCCTCTAAGATGATATAATATATCCCAAACCATAAAGTATATTCAAAAAATGAGAGAGGTTATTGTGTTTTGGTATGTTATAAACAAAAACCTCTTCCATATTTCAAAATTAATTTCCCATTTATTCAGAATCTCAGCTTGAAGTTGGTTACTCAAAACTTGTAGAAGCACAACGTGCTCTTAGCAGAAGCACAACATGGTCTTTGATAGGGATTTTGGAGGCCTTACCAGAGGATTTTTGGGATGAAAGTGGTATGGGTGGAAATTTTATGATGTCTTCTACAGAATGGAACCATCAAGCACTGCAAATTCCTTCTCCAAACCTCTGAAAAATTGTTTTGAAGTCAAGTTGTCCAAATGTGCAAATACCCTCCTATAGAAAATGCATTTGGGGGATTTTTCTCAAATAATAATACCTATGCATAAAATGAAGGAGGTTTTTGTTTCTTGGTCTATTATTGACAAAAACCTCTTTCACTTTTTTCAATTTCATCTTCCTTAATTCAGAAACAAATTTTGAAGTAGAACTTTGACCAAGACAATGATTGGAAAATTTATGACAAGGAATGATGACATGACCATGATGAAAAGTTATGGCCTTGGATGAGTGGAGAGAGTAGTAATGAAACCTAGACATACTAATGAAAATTTTACAACCAAGATATGTCAAATTGTATTTGAGGATTTTATTTTGAAAATATAACAATTTGACCTAATAACCCTATCAATCACATGAAAGAGTAAATTTGATCATCGGTGACTAACAGATACTAAAAAAAGATTTGGTTTGTACTGGTAGGCATGGTGAATAGGAGAATCTTTATTTCCTGTCATGAATATGTAACAATTCAAACAACTAAGCCTCTTTTCATAAGCTCAGGAAACTCCCCCCAGACCGAAGATATGGCACGTCCTCATGCCATGAATTAGCAATAGGCTTCTTGGGGATTGGTTACATCCTTCCTCACTTGTCTCAAGACTCTTCAAGAAGTAAAAGGAAAAGTTACAATGGATTATTGAACTGAAAGTGAGATCATAATCGAAATTGATAGGCTTTAAAGACAAAATATCTACCTTCACATGTAATCAATCTGGTGATGAATATGAGAGGATTGATTAGCTCCTCTTTTATCCACTCCTTGGAGTATCCATTAGCTCCAGAGATGTTCTGAAATTCATTTTTGAAAACCCTGTTATAGCTTGCTTTTTTCAACTTGTGGTCTCCAACTCTTGGGATCTTTGTGGCTGAGGCAATTGATTCCTCAGAGGCCACAAATACAATGAATAGGAGTGGAGGCAGGCTAAGAGTAATGTAATGTCAAGCCTACAATGAACAACCTGTAACAAATTTAAACCAAAAAAGTGGTCTGTTAAGGACATATACAACAATTTATAGCACACAAGAGTTTAGCACTTCAAAAATGAAATGACTGCTGATGTAATAACCTGTATCATGAAAACAATACATGGATTTTTACAAAGATTTACTTCTTCTAGGAAATGTTATCATTTGTAAAATCATGAACCCCTCCCCCACACCTAAGTATTATGACACCTCACAATAAAAAATATAGGAAACCAGTCATTTTCCCCATAGCCGAATATTTACAGTTTGTAAAGTGTAAAGATAAATTTCACAAATTGGTCTGACAAGACGGTTAGAAGATGGCCCCAACTATAGGATAAGAGATCCTATATATAGATAAGAAGAGGTAGGTAAGAGAGTTTCAAGATAGTCTCAGAGTTAGTTCCCAATGGCAAGTTTATGGAGTTCATTAACCTTAGCTTAACCATACATACTTCATGTCAATTTTGTCTACAAGTAATGTCGTACATCAGGACAGGTTTAAATTTATTATTTATATATATATATTTGTCGGATTACCATCCTCACTAGGTAGAATGCCCCGCTGCCAGCAAGCCTGTTTAGTACTCTGACAGGTTTACCTAGTCATACCACAGGCCGGTACCTGCTGCCAGTAGACATGTTCAGTATCTCGACGGGTTAGCCTCTTACACCCTCAGAGACTGGCCCTCCATCTTTTAATATTTTAGTATAAGATTGCTTTATGCAAGAAGATGGGGGGACAACTCTGAAAACAAATTTTTCTTTCTTTTTATTGGGATGGTATTTATGTTAGAGGATGACTTTCCGTTATATATATTCCTTAGTGATTGTCCTGATGTAAGGGGTACTTAAGTAGATGTGGCCTATCTAAAGATATGATATAATCAAGTTGTTTAGTGTGTAGTGGAAGGTACCATTGAGAAAGAACATAAAGGTATCTCTAGGCTCAACTCACTTTCTTCTTTTGTAAGTTATTGTGATGTTTTCATGACTAACCACTAATCAGACCTCCTTGTTACTCTTTAATAAAGATACTTTACTCACTTATTCAGGTTTCTTGGAAAAACTGTACGAGAGACCTCTAAGCTTGATGGTTACGGTATCACTTCCTTATATAGTGGTGAAGATTTTCAAGAGCAACTGCTTTTTAGAATGCCTTAAGAACAAGAAGATGAACATCTTTGCAAAAATATGGCTAATTACAACAAGTCATTATTCATTTGATGATTAGCAGACAACAAGGTTCAAGTATAGCAATGTTTTGAAGAATAATCCTTCTTTTATATTTCCTTGAAACTGTCTACTCCTGGTGAAATAAATACCTACAGAAGTCTCTAGAAAAAAACATACTCTAAAATATCAAAAACTAATCAGATCAATGAGATAAAGTCACTGGAACATGTATCTCATAGTTTTTTTATTAAAACAAAATGTAAAATGAGGCTGCATTAGATTCTAAGCTGAACTGACAACATGCAGCTTTTATTTACTATCCTACTCTACCTAAAAAGAAAGGGAAAATCTTTATTCAAGTGTAAGAAATCTTCCAATGTAACCATGTGCGGAGCAAGATAAGAAGCATACTCATATCCATCTATGAAAAAGTTACCGCAGTGATTACCTGGATATGAAGAACCAAACAACCTACTTGTTTTGACATCAGAAGGTGTTGAAGAAGAGAATAGTATTGTGGCCTGATGGCCTCTTGAAACCAAATTTCAATGTAATCTTGATGTTTATCAATAGTAATTTATATGCTCTCCTTCAACATGCTATGCAGATCCTCTTCTTTTGGATGATTGATTTCTGAAGTACATAAAGGATCTGCTGAGATGGATGTTGAGAACTCCTCAATCTCAGGTTTTAATGATTTCTCTCCACTGGGTCTAGTCCATAATGTTTCAGTTTCCTTTGCATTTTGGAGAGGAAAGTCATTTTGTATCTCATAGGACCTTGATTCTTCTAATATTTCCGGGGAGGTATTCAAGTTCTTGGCTATTGTCAAGATGTGTTCTTCCTGAGAAGAAGAGATCCTAGCTATTACTAGGATTTGAGAAAGTTCTTCCAAACTAATGGTCACCTTCGAATTCATCTTGTCATTTGATAAAACTTGGTTCACACAAAGATGATATCCACAAAGTTAGGATCTCCTGATGGTGGTAAAAGAAAAGGTTGTATTGTTTGGTTCTACGAAAGGCTTGACTGGTCTTGCCTCCTGTCCCAATATGCTTGATGTTTCAATTTATTGTTCTATAGTGCTCCCTATGTTAGTCTCTTCAGAGACTATTTTAGCTCTTTGGGTTGAGCTAGCTCCTGTTTTTTGGTATTGGTCTGCGGATTTTATAAGTGGAACATTCCTTCCCCCCAAAAGGTCAGAAGGAACCTTGGTTGAAATGTTTGATTTTGATTTAATGTATCTACCTTGTGGGTCTCTAGACCTATTCTTGAAAGAAAGCAAAAACAAAAGGAAAAAGCTACCATTTGATTCCTAGGTCTATTCATGAAAGCAATCAAAAGAAAAACTACTATTGGGTTTGGGGGAACCTGCTATAGCAGATGCGCAGGTTCTTACCTCTCATCTTAAAGTTCCCCCACCACCAAACTAATGATAAGGTCTAAGGATGATCTAATTCCTAACTACTTCTTACCTTAAGACAACTCCCCGGCAACAACGCCAAAATGTTAGGTGTTTTATATGTACTAAAAAGACACTAAACTACCCTCAATTAAATTGTCAATCCAGGGTAAGTAAACTTAGAGTTGTAGCAAAATATATGCCAAAGTTAGAAGGTTGGTAGGAGTGTAGACTAACTAAGGAAAGCAACTATCTAAGGCTAATCTACTCAAACAAACCTATCTAATGAGAAAACCCTACTAAGCAACTTGAAACTAGGTAACCTAAGTACTTTTGGGCCAAGGACTGATGGATAGTTCCTAAGAAAGAAAATGAAAAAAAACTCTATGTAAAGCAAACAATAAGCAAAAGCAAACTACCAAGCATAATAAGCAAATAACAAAAGAAAACTTCTTTAACTTGCCAACCTACATTCAATGAGCAACTACCCTATGAAAGCAATTAAATAAGCAAGTAAGAAAAAACACCTATCTAACCTATTAAAGAAAATAGACAAGTAAGAAAAGACACCTAACTAACCTACTAAAACAAAAGAGCAAGTAAGCAAAAACAACTAAAACAAATAGGCAAGTAAGCAAAGACTTCTCATTGAACAACTACCTAGCCTAAGAGGCAAGTGGAC
>CBVK0100393029.1:0-11049 GCA_900067695.1 Picea abies | reverse complement strand
GTGCCCCACTGGATGACTGAAACCCTAGCTGGTTTGACCCTGATGAAGGAAATCTCCAATTGATCTAAAACTCTCCAAGAATATAGATCGGGCTATGAGAATCTCGTGGGAGAAGTTTCGGGCTCAGATCTCAAGTAGATCTCCCTATATCTGAGTTTTACTGAATCACAAGATGTCCCCTATAGCTCCGAGATGTCCCAATCTGCAGACAAATGTAGAATGATGATAACCCTCCAGAAAATCCCTCAAACTGATGGTCATGCCCCTGCAAACAAAACCCAACTATCGAAATGGTCCTAGGCCCTCAGGATAAGTTGGATCAAACCTCCCTCGATAAACTGGCCCTGAGACTAGAATGGTGTGGAGGAGTCTTTCATCCCTGAGACCAAGCTGTGGAACAAGGTGAGTGATATTTCACCACTGAGTTTCTCCCAAGGGTTTGTACAACAAAACCCCCAAACTGAATGCTCAAGAGCAATAACAAATGCTAATCCAAAACCAGAATGAGTAATAGGTGCACCCCAACCTCTTACTTATACTTTTCCTTCTAATTTTCTGTTGAGTTAGGTTAACTCCTAGGGTTAATCTTCTATTCTTCTATTGAGTTATCTATTACTCCTTTATCCTTTCCCTTTCTTAAGTCAACTTAAAATATAACTTTTAACTTCTTAACTTTCCCCCCTTCAGTGTGAGACTATGACCTAGTGGGGGTGCCCAGGCCACTGAGTCTCCTCCTCACCTTTCTAAGAGGTGGGGGACATTACAATCTCTAGGAATAATATCATTCTACAAATAAAAAAAATAGGTTATCTACTAAGGTTTGGTTTGTTGCATTTAGATTTTCATGTTTTTAATTGAATTTGGAGGATATTGAGAATTCAAGGTAGTGTATGATTAACATCCTAATTAAAATTTTTAAAGAAATCTTAAAAAGTATCATTTTTAATTGTAAAATTGTGAATTTTGATTCCAAAAGTGTTGATATATTAAATTGCTACAATGTGCATTTAGATTTCAGTATCTTGAAGCAAATAAAACAAAGTTCAAATTGTGAACTACTTGAAAAATGTGTATGATGAATCTAACACTACTTATATTCTAAGAATTAAACATAGTTTTCATTAAGTTTGATTGAAAAAACTTAAGTTGAAAAAAAATTTGATTTTGTGACCTGATAACAAAAAATAAAAAATAACACCATCTACTAAGGCTTGGTTTGCTGCATTCAAATTTTCATTTTTTAAAATTGAATTTGGAGTATATTGAGAATTCAAGGTAGTGTATTATTAACATCCTAATTAAAATTTTTAAAGACATCCTAAAAATTATCAATTTTAGTTATGAAATTGTGAATTTTGATTCCAAAAGTGTTGATATATTAAATTGCTTTGTAATGTGCATTTAGATTTCAATATCTTGAAAGAAATCAAACAAAAGTGAAATTATGAGCTACTTGACAAATGTGTATGATGTTACCTAACACACATTTTAAACATAGTTTTCATTAAGTTTGATTGAAAAAACTTAAGTTGAAAAAGAATGTGATTTGTGACATGATAACAAAGTTGGAAGTTTACTCAATGTAGACCTTGTATTGTGGATGGTGCGTTGCTATCCATGCAAATTTTTGAATAGAAAGTTATTCAATGATATTGAACAACATTCATAGGTGTCATATTAATGGCACTAGTGAATACTTCCAATGTGTAGAGGATTTAAAATCCATCAACCATTTTCTACCCTTTTCGGTACATAAATGATAATACCCTGAAAATAAATAATGTTTATAAATAAAATGAAATAAAACATTTTTAATTTCAGCACAGTATCATAAAACATAAATTAACCTTTTACCATATCATAAAATTTGAAATCATAAGCAGACCATAAAACATAAATTATCTTTTCACCATCATAAAAATTGAAATTATAAGCTATTGACTATTTATAAATGAACAATAAACAATATATTCCACCATCATAAACAATATAAGAGAAATCAAAGATGAAACAATAAATTGATATTTTGAGTTCCATATATATATATATAATGAAAGTTTGAATAGTTACACTGCCAAATTCATAGGTTCCAAAACCATTTTAGGCTAATAACAAAAACTAAAAGGCTTGATTAAAACATTTAACTCCAAAATTATGGACTCTAAGCCATCACTTTAAGATAGATCACTTCATACCTGCAAAAGAAAACATTTTTCGAATTTAAAGTTTAAAAATTTAAAATAAAATATGTCTACAAATTTAAAATAAAATGTACACATACCATTTTAGATAAATAAAATAAGTTGTGATTAAAGAAAAATTGACATACATACAAAAAGAGTTAAGTTCCATCTTCCAACATGCTCCTTTCCACCAAATATAATGTAAACATATTTTCCACCAAATATAATGTAAACATCTGTAACAATAAAAAACAAGAAAAATCAAATTTAGAAACATACTACGCCATTCTTGGACAAGAAGGCAAGGAATGCAATCGAAGAAAATTTAGAAATTTCCCCTTTTTCTGATGTGGGATAGAGTCTGTTCTCAAATAATCAAATTCTCAAGTTTAAAATTAGGTCTTCATCATGATCTAAACATAAATAAGATTTAATGCACCATTTTATATGATGATAAGATTATATAAGAGTTCTATATATTTCAAAATAATTGATCAAAGTGTTAAAAATTTATATAGACACTAGTTGAGTAACCCTATGAATAGGAAAGGCTAAACTAAAAAGTTGATCAAACAAAAATTTGAAAAAAGTAAAAAAAAAAACATATTCAACAAAAATAAGCTTCAACACTTATATGTAAAAGGCCCAATATAAAAGAAAATTAAAACTCACTAATGTGCAATGAACATATATTTAAGAATCATTATGAATATACACATCCTTCTCAGGTATGGATGCATATTTCTCAATCCCAATCTCCTGCACTCCCTTCTCCACATTTTGTTCAAGCACACTCTCAGGCACTCTCTTCTCCACATTGCCCTATAACACATTTCAAATTTGTACATTTGAAAATTAAATTTAAATGATTTTAACACATTAAATTGTAGTTTTAAATTTTGAAACATGCAATACCTGTGATGTGCCAACTTGAATATCAATAAATTATACCCACCATACCCTAAGATTCAATAAATTATATATTGTTTAAGACATTTTTCTTTTAAAATGAAAATTTAAATGACATTTCAATTTTCATATATAACTAAATTTGTTTTCAACATGTAACGATACCTGTGAACTCTCACCCTCTTCAAACTCTCCTAATGAGAATTGGGATAAGACTACCTAAGTAGTAGGAGATGCAATAGGGATCTATGAACAACACAACTAAGAACTAAATCTAGGATTCAATGTGTTCACATTTATACAAAAACATAAAATTCATGTTGTTGATTATTCAAAAGATTGGAGATTGGACAACTAAAGTGCTCATATGTGGATATTAGAAAACACATACCTGATTCAACCCATCCAAATTTAAACTCATGGAATCAAGTCCTCTATTTACTGGATATTCATTTAACATATTGATCTGAAAATGAAAATATTTGTATTGCTGTGCAAAGTCTTCATTTCCATAAAAATTAAATGTGCAAAGGGTTCTTTCATCATGATTTATAAACTTTCAATGTGAGGGAGTATTGTTTTGTTTTACTGTTTTAATATCTTAAATCAGTCTTACACAACAAAATAAATTCATCATAAACACACAACACATGTTGAGGCAGTTCACCCCTCCTGGGCTACATCTGCCGGGTCCAAGGCTCCCAATGGGCATGTCCTTGATCTATTCATGCTCAAAATGGTGTTACAATGAGAAAAAGGCCAAAAAACAGGCCAAACCAGCTGAGAAAATGAATTCAGAGTACAGACAGAAGCTTAAAATGACTCTGTTATCACCTAAAACAGTGAAGGCTGATCCAATACAACTCCTCTTCCCTCAAGGCCATGATGGCTCCTCAAGCTCCTCTGACTTGAAAATGTTTGAATGAAACCTCTGTTGGCTCTACAACCTATTCCATTCGCTCCAGAAGGCTGAGAATACCCAAAATCCACCAAAATTTCGTGCAAAATGGTTTCCTATAGCAAAAGTTATCCCCAAAACTAACTCTGTCCTCTTTTCCCCAAAAAAACTCCACCAAAATTGGAGTAGTGGGATTTAGCATAGCTAAAAATAATAAATCGCGCCAATTAAGGTGGACTCTGTCCAAAAAGCTTTGAACCGTTAGCATTCAAATTTATTGTTAGGGCTCGTGGTCACTTGTCTCCGCCCAACCCGTCACGGTTAATGGTTTGGAAACCACGTTTCAACCTGTGGCAATGTGAATGCAACAGTTGCAGATCCATGGCATATATGTTTACACCGCGTGCCATGTGAATGGTGATAACCGCTTGAACCCAGGGCATATAACTGTTTACCCCCGCGTGCAATGAACGGAACCGTTTGGGCTATGGCCACGGTTCTGGCTCGTGGTCCTGTGCAAAAATGGGGCTGGTCCCCTTTTTACCACCCTTCTGAACATGTGTCAAGTTCTTAAACCAAATGTGCCCTTTCCACCATAAGCCCCACTACTAGCTCGGGCGGTTAGGACTCGGGGTTGTCTTGCCATTGATCCACGGTTGAATCCTGTTAATGCAAACTTTGTTGCGATCCAAATGGGTTTTAAAATTGATGCCACATGGCGGCCTTCGCGCCCATCACATTTAAAAAAAAAAACATGTATATATATATATTTTTTTGTTTTTTTTTATTTCATTATAAATATTTTTTTTTGTTTTTTAATGAAATAAGGGATATTTATCTTTCACATGCAGAGTCAGTTTTGCGTGTCGTTCACAACAACAGGATCATATCGACGAGACCTATCCAGTCGTTCTGACTTCAACCATTTCTGAGCAATTTAAATTTTGAGCATTTTCTTCACTTAGGACATGATCTCCTGATCACACCTCCCGATTGGGAAGCTTTTGGACCCCAAAAGCCTTCAATTACCTGTTAAAAAGATGAGGGTATAGGTCCCTCACCTTTTCCAATTCAATCCACTTTGCCTTACTCGGTTTGCTGCCTTTAAGACCAACCTGAACATAATCAACATTTCCCCTCCTTGAAGTGCATGTCCTTCTGTCAAGAATAGCATCCTCTTTCAACTCATCCAAAAATTCTGGTGAGAAATCTTCTATGGAAGGCAGCTGAATGTCACTTTCATAATCATAAATTAAAGGAGGCTCATACAAACATAAATTTTCCACATTCATAATGGAATACATTTGCATGCATGAAGGCAAATCTAATTGAAAAACATTATTTCCAACTTGTTTAAGGATCTTGAATGGACCATAATGAATAGGCTTAAGTTTTTTACCTTCTCCTTGCATTCTTTCCTTACTAATATGCAGCCATACCTCGTCCCCTTCTTGAAACTTCTGATCAATTCTGTGCTTATCATGCCTCTCCTTGTATTTGCCTTGACTTTTTACAAGCTGTTCCTGCACTTTCTGATGTATGAGCTGAATTATTTCAATGAACATGCGAGCTTTGTCAATGTCACTATGACCATCAATGGCCACATCCTTCTCAAGAATAAAATCTAAAGGTGATTTAGGCAAATACCCAAAACAAGCTTCGAAAGGTGAAGTATTTGTAGAAGAGTGCTTGGCCCGGTTGTAAGCATGTTGAATGTAATGCAAATGCTCATCTCAAAGCTTGGGATGCTTGCTGCAATAACCTCTCAAAATATGTACAATGGTTCTGTTCACTACTTCTGTTTGGCCATCTGTTTGCGGATGGAAAGCAATACTCTTTTTCATCTTGGTGTCCATCATCTTCCATAAATTTGACCAAAAATTCCCCACAAATCTGGAATCCCTGTCACTAACAATAGAAGTAGGCAAGCCATGATGAACCCATACATGTTGAAAATATAAATCAGTAGTTTGTTCAGCAGTTATAATTTTCTTACATGGCATAAGAATACACATCTTGCTGAAACGATCAACTACTACATAAAGATAATCATGATGCTTTTTAGATAATGGTAGCCCTCCAACAAAATCCATAGAAACACTTTCCCATGGTATAGAAGGTACTGGAAATGGCGTATATAAACCAAGCTTCCTATTACTAGGCTTTCTTGTAGCACATAATGAACAACCTCTAATGAAACGTGAAACACTATCTACGATGCGAGGCCAATAACAATACCTCTGTAAATGTGCCACCGTTTTGCTTACCCCGAAATGTCCAGCTATGAGAGAAGAATGAGCTTCTCTCATGATGCTTAGTCTCTCCCCTTGTGGTATACATAACTTGCCCAAATGAAACAACAAATTATTATGCAAATGATAATCATTCTCCTCAACATGATTTCCTTCACTCAAGTTAGCATATACATCTTTAAAATCAACATCTGAAGTATATTTCTCTATGTAACTTGCATGTACAATAGACTCATTCTTAATCAAAGTACTAGCACAAATAATAGGCCTTGAAAGCATATCATCCACCTTGTTGTAAATACCTTTCTTGTACCTTATTACCAAGTGAAATTGTTGTAGGAAGCCCATCCATCTGAAATGACGTGACTGCTGCAATTTACTTTGTGATTGCAAGTATTGTAAAGGCTGATGATCGGTATGAACAATGGTTTATTTGCCCATCAAATAGTGTTTCCATTTTTTGACACTTTGAACCAACACATACAAATCTTTATCATATGTAGGATAATTCACAACAACACCATTAAATGTATCAGAATGAAATGCAACAAGCTTACCTTGTTGTAGGAGAACTGCGCCCATGGCGTAATCACTAGCATCTGTCTGAATCTCGAATGACTGTCTCAAGTCCGGTAATGCAAGGACTGGAGCTGAACTTATCTTTTCTTTTAATGACTCAAAATATTTCTGTTGCTTGCCTCCCCATTGGAAAGCACGCTTCACACTAGTCACTGCATGCACATGAGCTGCTATGGCAGAGAAGTTAGAAATAAACTTCCTCCAATACTGAGCTGCACCCAAAAAACTTCTTACCTCTGTAATGGATTTGGGAGTAGGCCAATTCACAATGGATTCTACTTTGGAAGGATCAATTCTCAAAGCACCTCCGCCTACTATGTGTCCCAAATAAATCAAAGAAGTTTTCCCAAATTCACATTTTGACATTTTAAGAAATAACTGATTTTTATTCAAAATATCAAGTACTTTGTTGACATGCATGACATGCTCTTATCTAGTCTTGCTGAAAATTAAAATGTCATCTAAGTAGACAATTACGAAATCATCAAGAAAAGGATGTAAGACATCATCCATTACCCGCATGAAAGTTGCAGGTGCATTGCATAACCCAAATGGCATAACAAGCCACTCAAAGAGTCCTTGTTTGGTTTTAAATGTTGTCTTCCAAATGTCACTTTCTACAATTCTAACTTGATGATAACCACTACGTAAGTCTAACTTAGTGAAATATTTAGCATCTTTTAATTGATCCAACAAATCATCTATTCTTGGAAGTGGGTATCGATTCTTTACCGTTTTTTTGTTCAAAGCCCTGAAGTCCACACACATGCGCCAAGTTCCATCTTTTTTTGGAATCAACACTATTGGTGACCCACATGGCGAAGCGCTTGGTCTTATGAATCCTTTGTCCAACAAGTCTTTAATTTGCCTCTTGATTTCAGCATTCTCCATGATAGACAAGCGATACATGCCGATGTTAGGAAGAGGACAATCTTGATGTAGATGGATTTCATGCTGAATCTCCCTTTGAGGAGGTAAACCTGTCGGTTCCTGAAACATCTCATGATGTGCATCAAATACATCATATAAATCTGATTTAATCTTGGAATCACAATTTTCAAAGGCCTCATGAATCACATCAACCTTGGGCTTAATCATAAGAAGTACAAAACTCTTACTAGAATTCACTAGCCTTTTTACCTGTCCCACATTTACCATCGCTATATTTGCCTTCTTGCGATGTACTTTGACAATGAATTCCTTGCCATCTTTAAAGATATGATATTTATTTTCATGGCGATGAAAGATCGCTTTCCTGTCATATAAGTAAGGACTTCCCAAAACAATTCCTGAAATATCAAGCGACACCACATCAAGTTCAACTGTGTCAATAAAGTGTGCAGTTATGGCGAATCACAATATGCATTTTCTTGAGACTTGTAAATTTGCATCCTTGCATATCCACCCAAGTGGATAAGTCTTTGGATGTGGAATGGTATCCAGTTTAAGTTGTTTGACCAAGTCTTCTGATATGAGATTTGCTTGTGACCCACTGTCGAACAATGTGTCAATTTTAGTATGTTTTGAAACTACCCTCACATGGAATAATTCAATTCTTTCTTCCTCATTAGGAGCTTGTACATGACAGTTTGAAGTACTAGTGCTTGGTTTAGTTTCAGTTTCCTTTCCCTTCATACTTTTCAAACCCATGGATTCAATTTTGGTTTCATCCCCTGAATCGTCACCTAAATCTTGAGGTGTAGTTGTAGTAGCTGCAATTTTCTTCTTTCCCTTGTTTTTGTTAAACTGATTTCTTTTTTCAGGATGTAATTTCCAACAGTTTTTTTCTTCATGGCCCTCTTTAGAACAATGTTTACAAATGATTTTTTCACCCTCTTGTTTGATAGATGCATTCTTTTTGCCTTTTCCCTTAAAAGTTTTGTCTTTGTTTTTCCCTTTGAAAAACTTGTTTCAACCCTCATCAAAAGTGTTTTTCCCTGTTGCCTCTAAATGCATAGCTTGTACACAAACTTCGTCTAGACTAGTAGGATTAAACATGAGGATAGTATGTTTAAGGTAACTGTGCAAACCACCGATATATTTCAGCAAAGTATCTTGACTTTGTAAATCTACCCCTAATAAGAGTGCTCTTCTCCTAAATTCTTGGGTATGGTTTTGTACATTCTGTCCCTTAAGTTGTCTAAAGTTTTGCCAATTCGTTATAACCTTTTGTAGATGAGCTAAAGGATAAAATTGCTTCTTGATTGCAGTAATAAATTCAGTCCATGATAAAGTAATCTTACCATGTTTTTTTATTTCATCCTTGGTCTTGGCTTCCCACCATACCAATGCTGCTCCATCCATTCTTAGCGAGGCTAGTTGTATCTTGGTGTTGTCATCATGAAGGTTTTGAATCCTTAAATAAACTTCCAATTGTCTGATCCAATTATCAATTTTTTCTGCATTGACCTCACCATTAAACATAGGCAATTCAAATTTGACATCAAGCTTTAAAAAATGACTTTTACCAGTGGTTTTCAACTTATGAGACTGATTTACCGAAGTTGAGGAAGATGATGTAGAGGAAAAGGAAGAAGATGGAGATGGTGGATCACCTTTCCTCCATGTCCTTTCTTTGACTATTCATTAATCTTCTTGCCTCCTGTGGAACCCTCTCCTTCTTTCTGGTTTTTAGACCCTTCTCTAGCAATCCTATCATTTCTTTCTTGGTAGAGGATCCTTACCATTTCAGTCATATCTAATATAGCTTTCTGAAATATTCGTTCTTCCTCCTTGGGATCCATCTCTTCAGGAGTTTCTCCATCTCTTGAAGCTACTTCTAAGGCTCTTTTAGGTGGATTTCTGACCCTTCTTGGCTGTGGATTCGTTTGTACACTAACCAAGCTTCCTTCACCTCTTTGGAGTTTTAGCCTAGTAAGCATGAAAACTTGCAAACAAGTAAATTAATCTTTGCACAAAACCAATGCTGACTAAAAAGAATCGAGCTGCAAAATCTCTAATCCTGAGCTCTGATACCATCTAATCTGAAAATGAAAATATTTGTATTTCTATGCAAAGTATTCATTTCCATAAAAATTAAATGTGCAAAGGGTTCTTTCATCATGATTTATAAACTTTCAATGTGAGGGAGTATTGTTTTGTTTTACTATTTTAATATCTTAAATCAGTCTTACACAACAAAATAAATTCATCATAAACACACAACACATGTTGAGGTAGTTCACCCCTCCTAGGCTACATCTGTCGGGTCCAAGGCTCCCAATGGGCATGTCCTTTATCTATTCATGCTCAAAATGGTGTTACAATGAGAAAAAGGACAAAAAATAGGCCAAACCAGTTGAGAAAATGAATTCAGAGTATAGACAGAAGCTTAAAATGACTCTGTTATCACCTAAAACAGTGAAGGCTGATCCAATACAACTCCTCTTCCCTCAAGGCCNNNNACCTAAAACAGTGAAGGCTGATCCAATACAACTCCTCTTCCCTCAAGGCCCTGATGGCTCCTCAAGCTCCCCTGACTTGAAAATGGATGAATGACACCTCTATTGGCTCTGCAACCTATTTCATTCGCTCTAGAAGGCTGAGAATACCCAAAATCCACCAAAATTTCATGAAAAATGGTTTCCTGTAGAAAAAGTTATCCCCAAAACTAACTCTGTCCTCTTTTCCCCAAAAAAAGTCTACCAAAATTGGAGTAGCGGGAGTTAGCATAGCTAAAAATAGTAAATCACGCCAAATAAGGTGGACTCCGCCCAAAACGCATCGAACCGTTAGCATTCAAATTTATTTTTAGGGCTTGTGGTCACTTGTCTCCGCCCAACCCATCGTGGTTAATGGTTTGGAAACCACATTTCAACCTGTGGCACTGTGAATGCAACCGTTGCAGATCCGTGGCATATATGTTTACACCGCGTGCCATGTGAATGGTGCTAACTGCTTGAACCCGAGGCATATAACTGTTTACCCCCGCGTGCAATGAACGCAACCGTTTGGGCTATGGCCACGGTTTTGGCTTGGGGTCCTGTGCAAAAATGGAGCTGGTCCTTAGGGGTTGGTCCCCTTTTTACCGCCCTTCCGAACATGTGTCAAGTTCTTAAACCAAATGCGCCCTTTCCACCGTAAGCACCACCACTAGCCCGGGCGGTTAGGACTCGGGGTTGTCTTTCCATTGATCTGTGGTCGAATCCTGCCAATGCAAACTTTGTTGCGCTCCAAATGGGTTTTAAAAATGATGCCATGTGGCGGCCTTCGCGCCCACCACATTAGA
>CBVK0100393025.1:0-11194 GCA_900067695.1 Picea abies | reverse complement strand
CTTGGTATATATAGGAGACTAGGAGGTATAATTACAACTAATATCCTAAAGCCAACATAAATAAAATAACATTACTAATATAATATGCCCCAATTAAGGGGTAATGAGCCAATATTAAGTCTTAACACTACCCAACTTCAATGGATCACTAAACAACAAACATGTCTAAACAAGTAATCCAAGAAAGCCAAACAACCACACTTCAAACATAAATTGAAGACACAAGGTGTGATAAATGAATCAACTAGAGACAAGATATAAAGGTGTAGACAAATCACACATCCTTGAGATTAAAAAACTATATGTGACCAAAGAAATATGGAAACTTTGCAATTTTCAGAATTTACAGGAGGTGTCCCGAGTCAGATGACTTGCAACAAGTGACTAGTCACTTGTCACTAGTAGTGCAATAACAAACACCCTGTATAAATTTGAAAAAAGAGATATTTGACTCAAATCTGTCAGATATGAGGGATATAAATTTAGAGGGAGTACCAAGGAAGAAAACAACCAAATCAAAATAGAGGATAATAGGAAAGGGATTCTGAACTAGATAACAATCAAAGATTCTTCCCAAGTGGAGTCGTCACTTCTGTTATGGAGAAAATATCACAAGTGGATAGTAATATATCCCTAGAATTTTCCTACTGATCTTAGACAGATAGTGGGACATAATTATATGACTTTCCCCTTGAAACAAGAAAATGGCTTCACATTTAAACTAATAAATAATGGAATGTCATACCTTTTCCTAAAGGTTGTCCTTTGTATGCCATGGTTGTTGTAGTCTCGAAGTTCCATCTCTAGCCTCTATAACATGCTCCCTACACACAAGAAACAAGAAATACCTTCCTTCTCTTCTTAGCATTATAATCCTAGATATATCTTGGATCTAACCTAATCATAATAAAATAAATTAGATATGAACATTCATGCACGAAATAAAAACATTCATAGGGTAAAACCAACGATCTATTAATTTGAATAACAAAAGTACACCAATACTACCTCTTGGTGTAGATGCACTCATATTTTCCCCTTGCTCCTTGCTCCTTCTCATCGCTTCAACCAAACTAGGAAACCTAACTGCAACTGATGTAGATGGAGAAGCACCTATGAACTTTGGCAACATAGATCTATAAATGATTCTTCCTCCTCATGCTCAACAATTTTTTTCTTTATATAGATTCTTGGAAGGGGCTTGGGAGAGATTCTAGATCTTCTGGAGACCATTGGAGATTAGAATGATGTGAGTTCCAAGGCTCATGCCATGAAGAACAAATTCATCCCTCACTTGCCTCTTCAAAACTCTACAAATATGGAAACCTAGAGAGGGTGTCTCTTGTTGTGAACTGATGATAAGCGTCATGTCACTGATTGTCCCATAGATGATGAGTGAGACCCCTATAAAATTGTTTGAATATTGAGCTAGAGATGTGTCTTGTATTTCATCATTTTCTATGTTCCTCTTTGACCTTGTAGGGTGGAAATTAAGCCTATTACTAATCTGTAATCGAGGGGATCATATCCCACTCACTTCACCAAGTTAAACGTTTGTGGAATTAATGTTTTAGTCTCTATATTAGTTATGTCTATAAGTTCCACATAGAGTTCTCTGTCTTCTGGAGGATACCAATCCTCTATCCTTTTCCCTGAATAACGATCTATGTACTTCTAAAGGCTACAAGGTTCTCTAGCTTTGGGTTGTTGCACTACTAACCTAATGTATTTATGGGGCTTGGTTTTGGAAGAGAACTACTAGTCAATTGTGTCTTTACTAGTCAAGAAATAGTTGGCAGTATTCTTTTAGAGCATGTACCAAATTATCTTTCCAATTAGTTGGAAGAGGTGCATAATCTACTATGTAAGTCAAATTATTTGCATAATACTTGAGCCTGGACCTCAACAAAGCCTCTCATGTTCATTAATAACATCATATTTATGATCCTTATTTGAGTTATGACTATGAGCTCAACGTAAGACTAAGACCTGTATTCCATATGTTATTTGAACCAAACACTAAATAACATTGAATACCCAACTACAAATACATCTTCTATTTTTTCTTATTGCACTATTCAATTATCTATTGTACTGTATTTTGGTAAAGAGTATTGAGTGCATCATTGATTTCGACAACAAATTTTTGCAATTAGGAAAATTCAATTTCCTCTCTACCAATGCTTTCCTAACATAAATGAGCTCATGGAAAATAAGTTAATTATGTGACCACTCTAGGATTGTCTCAATCCTCCTTTTCAAATAAGTGTAAACTACTTGGAGCAAGTACCAATTGCATACACTTGATACTCAACAACAGCAACCAAAATAAATGAAAGGAAACAGTCCCATGGCTATGATTTGATGGAGTTGTATTCAATGGAGTTAGAATGGAAGGTTGTTCACATAAGTTGAGTTAAGAGGGAGAGAGAGATCATATTTATCAATGAGGGGATGATTTTACACATAGTCAAGAGTAGTCGGCTCAAGTAAAGAGGAAATCATCCAAAGGTGATAAATCGACCCAAATATGTAACAAGTCGATCAACATAGGATTGAGGTTCCCTTTTGAGGTGTGTACGACACATATGGATGCGTACGAATTGTGGGAAATATTAAATTCCCTAATAAGAAATGATTCGAACCCAACATAGGTGAATCAACCCATATTGGTGAGCAATCGACCACAAGAAGAATAATTTTCTTTAGTAATATGGAATTCATCTCATGCAAGATATATTACAGGCCAGGTAAGGAGGAAATGCTCCAACAAATAATGGTAGCTCAGGGAGGGAGAGTGTATGGACGAGGAAAGAGAAGTTTTCCTGGGTAAGAGGTCAATGGTATGAGTAGAAGGATGTGATCTCGATGCTAGGGAACAAAATTAGCAACCTACCTAGATATGAGAAACAACTCTTTTTGTTTCCACCATAGATTTTGAATCTCATAATGAATCCTATCATAGCCATCAAAGAGTTGTTATTGTACTTCATTTTCACAAAGATAATGAATTTACACTCCATAAATAAAAGAATACACAATAATACCTCCTCATCCACTCAAATCAGATACAAAGAAGTCATTTAAAGATGTAACCAACAAACTACAATGCAATATAATGGTGAGTTTAACCACATCACAAAGTAATAAAATAACTCAATGAGACATGGTTTTTACCCTAAAACCCAACTTGGGAAAACTAATTGAATGGTGCTTAGTATTTTTTTTCCGCAAGTCTGCAAGTTTACAATGCTCTCCTCCTGCTTGGAAAAAATACCTTTGAGTATGAGAAAGAGTGATGAAATAGGGAGAGATAGGGGGTAAGGGAAGGTCAATATCCATGGCTCTTCACTTCCCATTCCCTAGCCTTCTCTCGTCATTTTAATTTTTTTCTTTATCTTTTTAGTTCTATTATTATTTGTCTTATTCCATGTAAACTTGCACTATTTTATGTGGCTTACATAGTATTGATTAATTCTAAATTTGTTTTGCAAGTAATGAGTCTTATCCACTCTTCATTTTGTATTTATTTTGGATCACACCTCCCCATTGAGAGGCTTTTTGGTCTCCAAAATTTCTAGGAAACCAATATGGATCGGTGTTTTCTACTTCTCTGGAATGTCGTTTTGACATTGGCTCCTGGATACAACTCTAAATATGGCTCTATATTTGGCTCTAGATACTTTCTCTAGTCATTGGCTATGGCTTTGGATCTAGTTCTGACTCACTTGTTCCCTTAGTCCAACAATCTTCACACTGGCCCTTAGCTTTGCACCATCTCATAATCTGAACTCTAGGCACAACACTCATTCATGTCTCCCTCTCTGACTTGGACATAGTCCATCTCGGCTATCAATGAAGCCAATTATAATGATGGTCTATTCAATGTGACCCCAACATACTACCATCACATATTAGTCCCTCAAAAGGAAGTGTGGCATGCATTCTCTTGCTAGGATCAGTTGCTTCCTAACATGGAAACAACTCTCTGCTGGCATGCACATTATTGCAAGCATGTCTTGGAGTTATCTAGAGCTCCTCCATCCATGATTATTGACCTTCATGCATCAATATATGACACATTTTCAAGAAGGAAAACTTCTCTTGGAAAATGGTAGGTAGCAATTAGAATGGTGCTACCTTGGTGGTTGGAATCCACTCGTTACCCTCTTCAATGGTGATGCAAACCTCCTGTGTAGCTATATCCCATTGGAAAACATATTCTCCTTGAATTATATATGCAAGAAGATCTTCAACTCCTGTACTCTCTACTTTCCACACTCTTTTCCTAGTAGTGCAGATTCTAGGGTGAAGCTTTGGGTGAAGTCTCCAACACTTCGCTTCCCAACGTCCACTCAACTTGTAGTGGTGGAAAAAATTCACATGGATGCTACAAGGATTCCTTGTCATACTCATCCTCTTCACATGCCTCTATGTATGTTGTCAGATTGGAGGAGCCTTCTTTCCATTAAACTTTTGGAATCCATCAGGTATGAGGAACATGGATTGCTTCTACTAGCGAGCTGCCTCACAATGTGCTTTCTTTCCACAACTTGATCATGTATATGCTATGAGGGAGTCTTGGCCTTCTTTAAATATATTCTTGAGAAATGGAAGCAATTGGGAAGAGATCTCCATGTTCCTCTCCATATCCTCCATCCTCTAGTTAAACATCTTAACTTGTGCCTTCAAGTTCTCATTCTCTTATCTAAGCTCGATATTGTTGGCTTCGAAATCTTCCAACTTGTCACTGCTTTCTTTTCCCATGTTGTAATCTACAATTTGTGTTCACATTTCTAGAAGTACTTTCTGGATCAAGGATGAAACTACTCTGATACCACTTGATCTGTAATCAAGGGGCTCATATCCCACTCACTTCACCAACATGGAACATTTGTGGAATTAATTTCCTGGTCTCTATCTCAGTTCTATCTATCATTTCTTCATAGAGTTCTCTTTCTTCTGTAGGATACCAAACCTCTGTCCTTTTCCCTGAACAATGATCTATGTACTTCTGAAGGATACAAATTTCTCTAGCTTTTACTTACTACACTACTGACCTAATGTATTTCTAGGGATTCATTCTGGAAGAGAATTACCAATCAATTGTGTCTTTACTAGTTAATGAATAACTGATAGTATTATTCTAGAGCATGTTCCAAAACATATTTCCAATTAGCTACAAGAGGTGTATCATATACTGTGGAAGCCAAATTATTTGCATAACACTTGAGCCTGAACCTCAATAAATCCTCTCATGTTCATTAATAACATCATATATATGCTCCCTATTTGAGTTATGATGATGAGTTTCTCAACTTAAGGCTAAGAGCTACATTCCATATTTTATTTGAACCAAAAACTAAATAACATTGAATACCTAACTACAACCTCATCTATTATTATTTCTTATCACCCAATTCAATTATCTATTGTATTGTATTTTGGTCAAGAGTTATATGTACCTGTTGGTGTGCAATGGGTAGACCCGAGGTTAATAATTAATAAACCAACAAAATCCTTAGACACTGGCCCTTTTGACATCACTTTCAATCAAGTGAAGTCTCACCCAAGGAATCTAGAGGGGTTGCACGAACTAATTTTTTGCAGTGATGATGGGAAGTGAGGCATTCAACCTAACCATAATTTGCATTATACATTCATCTAATGTGTGCACATTTTTTGTGACCAAACCTTTAATTATCATTTAGTGTACCATGTGTGCGACATTACTCTACTTAACATTCATTCATTCATCATTAACTTAAGTGTGTAAGATTGTAACAACATATATTATTGACATATTCAAAATACTAAGCATTGTGCAATAAAAATAAACATCAAAAACATTAGAAACATAACACATAAAGACACAAGGTTTTAACTTGGTTCACCCAAAACTAGGCTACATCCACAACAACTGGCTTCTTATTTTATTCATTGCAATCTCCTTATAGTTGTGCATTGTGCTTACAAAAATATGGATTAGTTAACATTACCCAAACCTGCCTCACCGTTCTATTGTAGTGCAAGCCTAACTTCTGAAAACCTCAGTTGTAACTCAAAGTACCTGAACACTTAGTCAATTCTTCACTTAAGCTCTCTCTCTTTGTTATGACTCTATTTTAGACTACTTCTACCCAAAAACCTAGTACAATATATATCTTTACAATAGGTCCAATCCCGTTACAAAATGGTTACAAAGTGGAAAAAATATCCCCAAAATCCTAACTAATTTCCTCCTTTTTCACGTTGATTCCAGATAATGCGCTAGTTATTTTCTGTACGCGCTACTCCTTTTCCAAAATGTCACGTGATCCACCTCTGCGTGATTCCAAAAAATCATCCAAACTATCCTACTCCAATAGGTCCTCAACACTAACATGTGGATCATCTCGAGCCATGTCATGCTTGCTTCCAGGTTGCCAAGAACTTTTGTAGTGCATCGTTGGTCATTGCAACTTTTTCCCTTGCTTGTGATTCCTGCTACACAATTTCCTCGACCATGTATACAGTTAAGTGAGTCTTCAATTTTTCAGCAGTTTCATGTGCTACCTGCTTGACAATTCCTTGAGTGGTTGCTAACTCTGCTATCACCTTATAGGCTTCTTCTTGCAATACCTCAATATGTTTTACACGAACATGCTGCTTCACCCTTAGTTGATTTATTTCTGAATATAGCTTCCTATTTTCATCCATTGTTGTTACCACCTATGTTGGAGGTAATGTAATAATTACTTCTTTGAAATTCTGCGCCATATTCTACGTAACATGTATCTTCTTTCCAATCTCCTACAACTCTACATCTTCAGTCTGTTGAGTCCATATTCTCATTCTTTCTGCATACATCTTAGTACATTCTACTTCCATACTCTTAATGTTATCTATGCTTTTGGTGGGCATATTTTTTGTGTTTCTTCCTTTCCTCTGGGGGAGTGCTTGGTATCTGTCGTGCCTCTAATTTGGTGATCTTTGTTCAGAAGCCCTGAATGGCTTCGCTTAGCTTTGCCACCTATTCCTCCAATGGGGTGTCTTCCTCCCTTAACACTTATGGGATAATGTTATAGACCCCTTTGATTTCCTATTTGACTTTCTCTTCCTTGCGTGCTACCTAATCCCATTCCTTCTTGAGTTGGTCATATTTTTCTTGAAGCATGTCCTTATCTACGACTATCTTTGTTAGCTCCAATGAGTTCAATGTTGCACGTGCTTGGATTTCCTCTATCACATTAAATTGTAATCCATACAAAATTTCTATAGGTAACTGAGATACCACTAAGTTAATATGACTTAATTGCTTGGCTTTCTCTTTCAATTCTATCGTGGTGAACTCAAAGGCTCCCGTCATTATCTTCATTACATGTCTTTATCTTGATATGATGGATGTCATCTATTGCACCTCAGTTGTCCACGACGTATCCTCTGCTTGAACTTGTTTTCCTATTTGTATTGTTGCAAGTTGTGTGGTCTCCAAAAATGATTGCAACACAACAATCTGTGCTTTCATATCCAAATTCCATTCCTCTTAATGTTTCACCACGTTCTCAAAAGATTCATTTGTAGCTTAACTTGGTCAAAAATATTATCCAAATCCTGCTTCGTAAGTGCTTATGGATTTGATACCTTCAAAGCCTTCCTCTTCTTATGTTGTGGCACTAATTTTCCTTTGTCAAGATATTTCCTCTTCTCTCCTGTGTGCAGAAATTTATTTTGTGTTTTTCTTCCTGCACCATTTCCTTCTTGTTCTTCATCTGCATATTCTCTTGATATTTCTTTAGTATCAAGTGGTTGCATCTCTAATTTCTCTATCTCTATCTCTGTTGGTGGGATCTTCCAATCATGAGCCTGATCTTCTATAATTTGTCTCATCTCTTCCTCAGTTAACCTGTACCGTGTGGGAAGCCATTCCTAATTTGGATCCTTCTTGGATTGGACATACATGTGATGGCTCCCTTCCTTAAAGCACACAACTAGCTTGTATGATTCACCCTCCTATAGTGGTATGTGTGACATACTCTGAATGCTTATCGGAGTCGCTTCCTTGTATATATTAAATGCAACATTATTGTATAGCTATCGCATCTTGTGTGTAGTATGACATAAATTATGATATATTGTAGTTAGGCATGGCTTAAATTTTACTCCCAAAAAATGCATATCATCCGGCCCCCTCCATGCTGATAATGCAATTAGAATTAGTAGCCATGCATAATGAAATTCAGTCCCTTTATCATGTACCTCTTCACAGTTGATCAAGAACTAGTTGAGAAGAAATGTTGCCCAGTTCATCTGCACTCCCTCGACGCACTTATTGGTTGTCTCTATTACTGTCACCAATACTTGGTCTCTGTGAGACTTCCTTAAGAATTTACAAGTTAGTGCTTGTGTCATAAACCATAGTGTTGGGTTGCATATGCTTCCTACATCTAAATCATGTTGTCCTCAGAATGTATGAAACTTTTTTTTCATTCTCTCTGATGGATCCTTCTCATTCTTATTTTATGAAAAGACCAGTGAAAAGTCCTCCTCTTACGACGGTAGTCCAGTAATGCACACAATCAAGTATGTATCAATTGAGACTATCTTGTAGAGACATAAGTAACCTACATGTATGCAACCAACAAAATCTTCACACAAACGTTAATATCTTTTCTCCTCCCAAAGTGTGGTAGGTCGAATAAGTTCATAAGGCCAACTTTATAAAATCCTTTTACCCATATCTATGGCTCTATCATGACTAACATTGTCTATGAACTGATGTACCTCTTCAAATACTTGCTCGGCATTAGCTCTGGAAATTTCTTTTCATTCGTAATATCATGGTCTGCATACTTTAAGCTTGGTATCAAGCCTAACATATCTTCCTCCATGGTCACTCCAGGTAGTATTTCCAGCTCCACAAGCTCGTACTTAGCGTCTTTTGACAAATTGAATTTATTTGATGTATCCTTCCTAGGTGGTATGTAATCTCTTGGAAAGTTCATTGAACTTGACTCTGACGCTGATGATCCTGGAGTCTCTATTTGTACTGGTACTGTTGGTGTCTTACTGCATTGTTTCTTTGGTGCTGATGTAGATGTCTCTACTGCCTTAGGTGGTGCCATTGTTCTATGCAACTCTGCTCTACAACTAACTTCTTCGACTTTGCTTGGAACTAATCTCTCTGCTTTCGCTGTTCTCTATGAAAATGTAAATGAAAATAGATTTTTCGCATTTGAACTTTCAACTTAGTTTATCCTTTAGCTCCCAACTATTTGTAAACTCATTCAAACTTGAACTTACAGCCTAACCCACTTTCCTTAGCTATCATTCATTACCTTCCTTAATGCTTCATTAGTTCAGTATCTTTGGCGAATTATCTGTTACATTCTCCAACTTGTTGAAATCTTCTTGTCAATCTGCACTCAAGGTTACACAGTGCCACTACTTCACCATCATTTTTTCTCTTTATTGCATGTCTCGTTATAAATGGGATTAACTTATTTTCCCTCTTTCTTCATCTTCTTCTATCACATACCAATATTCCTTCTTGTAGATGCGCAATGGGAATACCTAGGGTTAATCATTAATAAACCAACTAAATCCTTAAACAACGAACCTTTCGGCATCACCTGCAAGCAAGTGAAGTCTCCCCCAAGGAATCTAGAGGGGTTTCATGAACCAAGTTTCTGCATTCATGAGAGGAAGTGAGGCATTCAACCTAACCATACTATGCATTATCCATTCATCTACTATGTTTGTAGTTTTTGTTACCTAACCTTTAATTATCATTCAATGTACCTTGTGTGTTACATTACTCTACTTAACATTCATTCCTTCATTCATCATAACTTAATTTCACAGGATTGTAGCAACATATAACCATGACATATTCAAAATACTAAGCATTGCGCATTAATAGTAAACATCATATACAGACACAAGGTTTTAACGTGGTTCACCCTAAACTGGGATATATCCACAACGTCTAGCTTCTTATTTTATTCATTGCAATATCCTTACAGCTGTGCACTGTGCTTACAAAAAGGTCGATCAATTAACATTACAAAAACCCGCCTCAATCATTCTGTTGCAATGTGATCCTAACTCCCAAAAACCTCAGTCATAACTCATGATACCCAAACACTTAGCCAATTCTTCACTTAACTCTCTCTCTCTCTCTCTCTCTCTCTCTCTCTCTCTCTCTCTATTGTCTATGAACTGATGTACCTCTTCAAATACTTGCTCGGAATTAGCTCTGGAAATTTCTTTTCATTTGTAATATCATGGTTTGCATACTTTAAGCTTGGTATCAAGCCTAACATATCTTCCTCCATGGTCACTCCAGGTGGTATTTCCAGCTCCACAAGCTCATACTTAGCGTCTTTTGACAAATTGAATTTATTTGATGTATCCTTCCTAGGTGGTATGTAATCTCTTGGAAAGTTCATTGAACTCGACTCTGATGCTGATGATCCTGGAGTCTCTATTTGTACTGGTACTATTGGTGTCTTACTGCATTGTTTCTTTGGTGTTGATGTAGATGTCTCTACTACCTTAGGTGGTGCCATTATTCTATGCAACTCTTCTATACAACTAACTTCTTCGACTTTGCTTGGAACTAATCTCTCTGCTTTCGTTGTTCTCTATGAAAATGCAAATGAAAGTAGATTTTTCACATTTGAACTTTCAACTTATTTTATCCTTTGGCTCCCAACTGTTTCTAAACTCATTCAAACTTGAACTTACAACCTAACCCACTTTCCTTAGCTATCATTCATTACCTTCCTTAATGCTTCATTAGTTCAGTATCTTTGGTGAATTATCTATTAGATTCTCCAACCTGTTGAAATCTTCTTGTCGATCTGCACTCAAGGCTACACGGTGCCACTACTTCACCATCATGTTTGCTCTTTATTGCATGTCTCGTTATAGATGGGATTAATTTATTTTCCCTCTTTCTTCATCTTCTTCTATCACATACCAATATTCCTTCTTGCAGATGCACAATGGGAATACCTAGGGTTAATCATTAATAAACCAACTAAATCCTTAAACACTGAACCTTTCGGCATCACCTGCAAGCAAGTGAAGTCTCCCCCGAGGAATCTAGAGGGGTTGCATGAAGTTTCTACAGTCATGAGAGGAAGTGAGGCATTCAACCTAACCATACTATGCATTATCCATTCATCTACTATGTTCGTAGTTTTTGTTA
>CBVK0100393020.1:0-15809 GCA_900067695.1 Picea abies | reverse complement strand
AGACATATAAGAAAAAAAATTCAGTGGTTTTCTCCCGATTTGGGTTTCCATGTAAAACACTAGTGTACTGTGTATGTTTGTTCATTTGTTCATTGGTTATTTACTTTTCATTTATTGGATGATAATTCTTCATTGATATAACACTTGGATTATATGGATAAAAGGGATTAAATTTCTCTATTACTGATTCACCCCCCCTCTCAGTAATCCAACAATATCATGGTTAAGCAAGAAACAATCATCAATATATTTTTCCACAACAGAAGAAGAATATATTGCAGTGACAACGTGTTGCACTCAATTTCTCTAGACGAAGCAAACTTTGAAGGAAATACAAGTGAATTATGATGAGCCCATTTTAATACTATGTGATAACACCAATGCTATCAGTTTCTCTAAGAATCGAGTGATGGATTCCAAGATGAAGCATATTCGGATAAGGTTTCACTTTCTACGGGTACAGGTTATAGAGAAGAAAATCATGCTCGAGTACATTGGGACAAAAGAGAAGATTGCAAATATCTTCACTAAACCCCTTTCGAGGGAGACCTTTGAGTATCTTCAACAAAAACTTAGAGTAGTTTCTTCCCCTCATTGATCAACACAACATCAAACACAACAATATAGGGGGAGAGATACAAAAGACTTGAAGAATACAAGTAAATAACCTTTTGAATGCTTTTCATATACATCCAATTTTTTCACGATGAAGCACCATGAAGAGAAATAAGAGGCTTGCATAAAGGGGCAACAACCCTAAAGGAGAATTACCCTTTTCCATTGATTTCAAAATGGGAGAGAGAGAACAAATGCATGGAAATAAAGAGAAAGAACAGTTGCATGAAGACATGGGGAGCAATGATCAAAGGGGGAGAAATGGTCATAAGGGGAGCAATGGTTATAGGGGGAGCATGAGTAGGATCATGATGTTACCATGTCATCATTGTTGCCATCAATTCCAAAGGGGGATATTGTTGAAATATTGGTTTTCATTGATGTCAACCCTTGAAGAATACTGATAGCCCCAAAGGTATGTTTATGGAACCTATAGTTGATTAAGGACAAATGTCATGAAGGATGGTGTAAATGTAGATAAATTACACATGTTTTGATAGTCCTCATCATGTAATTTCTGATGATATGTGGTATGCCACATGCTTCCTCAAATTTGAGGAGTTATGTTCTTATGAAGTTAGAAGGCCCGAAAAATGTTCAAGAAGCCCCTAGTTAGTTGCAAGTCAATAAATGAAAGGTTAAAGTGGTTGTAACAAGAAACCCCTAAAGTAAGGAAAGAAATTACTTAGAAAAAGTATAAATAACCCTCAAGGAGTCCTTCATATGCATAATTAACACAAATCTCTTTTGATTATCTATCTTGTGAAGAAATTTTGGTCTATTGGCGAATCTGAGGTTGAGTTTGAGCTAGCATATATGAAGTTACGAAGGAAGGTCGAAGGTGAAAGTATTAGAGTTGTAGAAAATGTGGGTAACCCTAGTTTCTAAGGTATCTGTGGGTTGCATGACATAAGGGCGCAAATGTATGTGGGTTGTAGTGGAGAAAAATGAAGATATCCACAAGCAACAGTGAAGGAAGTCATGGATTTGTGAAATGCTTGTGAAAGGGTGTGAAGAGAAGCTTGTACCAGATTGTTGATGACTAGGTTGGTTTAATTATATGTTATCTGATATAGCAGAGTGTCTATAAGATCAAAGTTATGTTCTTTATGTGTGTTTATCATGGATGATATGGAACATGCATGAGACATGTTTTGGAGGCCCTTTTGGTTTATGGTTGCATATTGTTGAGGTCCATGTTTTGGTGTCATTGATACATGATTGAGATATATCCTTAGTACATTTTATATGGTTTTTATGGTTCATTATTAGAAGCACATCTTTGTGATATTGACATATGTTTGTGGCATATATTATGGTATATGGTATGATGCATGATTGAGATATATCGTGGTACATAGTTTGGATGCTTGATGA
Source organism: Picea abies (assembly GCA_900067695.1). Taxonomy (NCBI): domain Eukaryota; kingdom Viridiplantae; phylum Streptophyta; class Pinopsida; order Pinales; family Pinaceae; genus Picea; species Picea abies. The sequence continues at coordinate 13,817 of CBVK0100393020.1, read as the reverse complement.
TGATATGGTCTATATGAGTAGATCTGGTTGATATATCAGTGACATAGAAAGAGACAATGAGATGTTATAGTTTGATGATGAGTTGCAGGTTGATGTGACAATGACAGGTTGGATGAAAAGTTGATTACATGTTGATTATCAGAGGTAGTGGTAGTATCAGTGGTAGTGACAATTTGGTCTACATTTATATTTTAGGATGGTAGGACAGAGAAAGGAAAGGGGGTTTTATCCTCCTTCCATTTGGTGTCGGATACCACAGGGAGTTGGAACTTCCTTCGGGTTGGATCCTAAGAATTAGGGGGCTGTAGCCTCCTTTTGGTTGGAGCCAGATAATTCAGGGAGTTGTAGCTTCCTTCGGGTTGGAGCCTGAGCCTCCTTTTGGTTGGAGCCTGATAATTCAGGGAGTTGTAGCTTCCTTCAAGTTGATGAAATATGCTCATACTGATACCCATTGATGAGTTTATTCCCAACATAATGTCCATAGGTTGGTACTTTGAGTGATACCCATTGGTGATTTTTTTTCCAACATGATGTCCATAGGTTGGTACTTTTTCCCCAACATGATCGACATAAGTTAGCGACTTAACTCCAACTCTTCTTTTGCACCCAATTAGACTCATGACTACTAATATGAATAGGTTCACCAGAGAGGGAGGAGAAAAATGGGATCGTCTGACATAGGTGAAGAAAATGAAGGTTCAGGTACAAGATCCAATGGAAGACTCGACTCAATTGGAGAGGGTTATGTTTCATTTTTTAACGATCTTGACACAAACAATGAACTATGTTCATGGTTATTTGTTTCATTTTTTAATGAGCTTGACACAGAAAGTGAGCTATGCTCATAGACCTTGACCATGGATTCCAAGAGCTCTTCATCAAATGAAAGAATAATTCTCTGGAAATAATGTCTTTTAAGAGACTCAATAAGGGTAATTAAGGAAATATATGGTTACAAATCCCCCATTGAATAGTTCACCATGTCAACTATCATATATGATTCAAAATATGAAAAGCATATAGTGAGAGGATCCTTCTCATTATCAGTTGAAGGCATGGTACATGATACCACACAATTAACCTGTCATAGGAGGGATATCACTTTCATATAAGGAACATTTAGGGAATTTGTATGGTTGGTGGTCAAATCAAGACTAACAAATGAAAGATGGTCAATGGTCACAATGTTTCCATTATGAGGGAAATTCATCATGAAAGATGGTCAATGGTCACAATGTTTCCATTATGAGGGAAATTCATCACTTGAAAGAGTGTGGACACAACAAATTTCATAGCATAAACATAGTCCCACCCTAGGAGTAAATTAAAGTCCAAGGGACCTTGGACTACCATAGCATTGATACATAAAATTTTCCCTCCTAAGATGATGGGTAGATGAGGAAGGATCCCTAAAGGTCCAATGGATATTCTATTAAAAGCCAACATATGATGGGTAATCGACACAAGCTAAGGGGAACCCATAGCTTTCCAATTGGTTGAGGATAGAATTCTAACATAAGCACCTTCATCAACAACAGTGTGATGTATGGTCGTATTGTGAACCTGCATAGTGATTTAGAAAGGCATGCAGGAAGGAAGGAAAGGCTCCACCAACCTATTCTAGTCAAAATAAATGACCTTAGTACTTAGACAGGTTTCGATTGAAATGATTGAAATGCTCCCTTGTTCGGAGGAATATAAAGTGACAAGAAAAACCTGAGTGGTATCCACTTCACTCTCTAAGGGAAGAGTGGGATCAATCAATGACTGGATTATATCGACCACTTCATCAACTAATGGCTGGTTAGGAGAGGACTCATGTGAAGAAACTGGAGGTTTTTGATGGGAAACAACAATGTCTTCCAACAATTGCGAAGCTTCATCCATACAAGGTAAAAGGTAAGTGATGTGAATTTATCCACATAACCAGTAAGGAATCCTAACTTTACCATTTTTTCCCCAATATGATGATCACTAGTTGATGGGTTTTCACTAGCATGACTTGCAGTGGTTGGTGACACGGGTTGATGAGAACCCTAGGACCACACTTCTAATACCTTGGAAATAATATGGAAATGGTTAAGAAGGTGGTCACCCTTACAAATACTGCAAGGTAATTTGGGTTTGCAACCTATGTTGGTCGTCTTTGCAACATTATAAACACTCACCATAGTCGTTGGTTGATTTCCCCCTTGCTTATTTTGCTTCTTCTTGTTATTCCTTTTATTATTCTTCTTATCCATCTGATTACTATCTTCAAGGCTTTTACCAAGAAAGGAAGAAGAAAGGGAATAAGACATGATGAGTGAAGAAGGAAAAGGGTCAACAAGAGGTTGATGTCCTTGTGGTGGAGAGATCTCTTGGGGAGTAACATGGGAATTCGAGACCAAAGGAGTGGAAAAACACCATGTTGGTAACCCCATAGTGAAATTGGAAATATTCAATGCAATGATGTAGGGAGGACCAACATTTCCAAAACAAGGAAAAGCATAAGGTCCCCTATGAAAATGGTTCCTTGGGGTGGTGGCCTCGGGAATTGATGCTATGGACACTGATTCAACCTAGGGTCTACTAAACATCAAATAACACACACTACCAAAGTCCCTACAATAGGATAACATGAAAACAACTCTCTTATGATAAAGAGAAATGAAGTAAGGATCTTTTGGATATGGGAGATGAGCCCATCAATGAAGAAATGAGCAAATTTTACAATAACCTTCACACAATAATCCCTCAAGGTGTAAGTAAGATCATGTAGGTAAATACCCTCCTGGTTCACTAAAGCAGAGATTGAATGTATGTCATAGGTACCACAAGGATCCTCCCTTGCAGAAGGAATCCTTCTTGCAGTCACCTGTGTGGAATCCTAGGAGAGGTTACTATGTTTAGCAATTCATAATGAACGAACAAGGGGGGCGGGGGGTACAATTGACATTCAATACTAGAAAATTGGCCTGGGAATAATGAACATAAATCCAAGACCCAAAAACTAAGAAGAAGTGGTGTCACCCCGAGGACTTTCCACTCTTTAAATCCCCAAACTTGCAATAGTCCCACTAGGTGAACAAAAGAGGGAAAATTTCAACCGATCTCTTTTCTTGACCTCATGTTTGACTCCTATGTGAGAGGATATTTCTCGACTAACGTTAATTGTTACTACTAGATTTTACGCTCTTTAGTATTATATAGTTTCATTCCTATGGCCTTGAGGAGTTAACTCTCCACCCTTCTATCAAGGCCCTAAAATCCTAGACTTGTTGATTTTCTATCAAATAAATAAAGATAATTGATTTTAGATTATGCGTCTTGTTCCTTTTAATGGTTTTTTGTTACTCAATAGGGAAAGAGGAAGTGAAATTGATGGTATTATGACTCAACTCCAAAACCATGCAGAAATAATGAAATGCAAATATTTTGTTTCGATGAATTCTATATGAGGAAAGGAGAGGAGTACTTTTTCTTCTCAACCAAAATAAATGCCAAATACCATGCAACTTTCTCTTTAAAACATTTACGAAAAAACTCCACTTATGACAATATGATGCAAAATTTTTGTTTTCTTCTTTTTAAATTACATGAAAAATTAAAGGAGATTATTATTTTGCTTTCTCTTTCAATCAGAATGAAAGAACTCAATGACACTTGGAAATGATTCCAAAGCTAAAGAAGATGAAGAAGAAAAGCACTCAGTTAGGCTAAAATAATCCAAACACAAGGATGCTTTCAACACTTGTTCAAACAAGAATCCAAATGAAAAGTAAAGGAAAACCACTTTATGAAACCTCAAAATTCAAGTAGCAAATAGAAAAAATCAATGCAAAGCTTCAACAAGTCCAAAAGAGCTCATGAGTACACTCAAGGGATCAGACGTTTTCCCAAGATTAGAAGAATGAGAAACTAAAAAAAAATACTTAATGCAACATATGCAATCCTAAATCAATGAAAAGGGCTCCAAAAGAAAACAAGTAAAATAGTTAGAATTTATTGGAGTCAATGTAACAAAAGTTCGAATACCTACAACTAATGAGGAAAAAACTACTGATGACATAGACTTGGACAAAGGATCAAATTAACCTAGGGAAGTGTACATTTCACAATTTGAAGAAATTGCAAACTCAAAAGAGGCAAGAAAAAGATGATAATCATCGAACTTTAATCAATCAAAGCCACAATCATTCATGGAGGATTATTATGTAAAGGTATAGTACAAAGAACTGACATAAAGGAGGAAAAATGAGCTCCAAATTCACCCAAAACCAGGATTATCGCTCTTGTAATAATGTAGACATAGCGATAATCAAGGTTTCATCGCTCCCCAATACACTGAGGGGGGGAGATAATCAAGGTTTCATCACTCCCTAATACACTTCTAGGGAGAGATAATCAAGGTATTATCACCCTATATACCCTTATTGGGGAGTGATAAAGTCTTGAAAGTGGTGAAGAAACACATTTTATTCCCAAATCTCAGAAAGGGTTAGGTGTTTAACTCAGTGAACTTCCCAATGGTGATGAGGGAAGGGGAGAATTCAAATAATAATCATCAAAATAAAAAAGGTCAAGTAATAAGCAAGAATTCAAAGACTAGAAAACACCAAGGAAAGACTAAAGAGAACTTTCCCCAGTGGAGTCGCCAATTTATTTTGTGGAAACATTTCCCCTGTGGATAGGTGAAACCCCCCTTGGATCAAGACCCCTTTGATCCAAGATAGATACATATAAATGGTTACTACTTTCCCCTCTATATCTACTCTCTATGTCAACAATCAGAGTGAGAATATAAGGATAGATGAATCGCCTCTTTTACATTGGTTTTCCTCACTGCTCCATCCCTCGATCTTGATATCCAATCCCTTGGTGCAAGAGAAGTCCTGTAAAGAACACAACAATACCTTTTTCTTATACATTATATTTTCAAGTAGAACAGATCTATCTATGATGAATTAGATAACAATAAACATGCATATAGTGAACACATAGTCATGAAGAGAATAGGCCAAGTTATATATTAATGGAAATATCAAAGAGAAGGACTTACAATATCAATCTCGATGTTGCAATAGCTCCTCCAAGCTCTCCTTTCCTGCCCCTTGAATGTCACAAAATCATAGGTATGATGCTCTAAGTTCTCCCCCCCTTTCACTCAAGAATGGCTTCCATTATCTAGGATTTGAGGCATCACAACCATAGGATAGTTTTAAGGAGAGGATGTGGTCAAATGAAGATTTAGCTGAACCAACAAGATTTACCTTGCCTTGAATAGGAGGTAGCTTGAACCAATCCCTTAACCAATTGAAATATCTCGAAAAAAAGTCACAAAACAAGGAATTATGATTACAAATACTTCATCTCCCCCCCATAACTAATCACAAGGCGATACTATCACTCCCCTATAACTAATAAAGGAGTGATGATCTAGGTTTATCCCTCCTTGTATATGGGAAGGGGGGCGATGAAGCTCAAACAAGGCCAAAAACTTAAGGAAAAAGGTAGTATTGCAACCTCCAAATGGTAGATTTCCTTTTCAACATGCCTACGGATTATTACATACACTTTCTCATGGTGATGAAGTTGCGACACTTAAGAGAGACACTTGGTAAAGTGCGACACTTAGGTGTGTAACTGATGCGACACTTACAACACTTAAGTGCGACATTTGTTAGTGAGACACTTAGGTGTGTAACACATGGGAGGTTGCTTGGGATGGAAAGAGCGATTGTCCTGAAGAAAAACTAGCATGATACCTAATTCTCTATACCCTGACCTCATTGGGGATGTGATTTGAGAAATGACAAAGACCAAAATTATTTGATACCATTAATCTTGATTATGATGAGAATGAAATGAGATATAATGGAAAATCTAGAAGAAACACAGAAATATGGTAAAACCCAACTTCTATTAATGAATAAAATAACATAACATTGTAGAACACAAACTAACTAGAAGGGGGTATATTATCTCTAAAGAGAAAGAGATGTTGGCTAGGCTTGATTCAATAAAATATTTACATCACACTCCATTGCATGCTTAAAGGACCTCTAGTTCTTTTGGTTGTATTGTTGTGGTCGCAATGGTAGAAGTGGGTTATGCATCGATGATCTATTTCCATTTATTGTGCTCTGAATCAAAGTCTGAGTCAGGTTTTGATTCTTTTTCTTTAAGCTTGACCACTAATGGTTGTTTCAAGTGACATTCATTGGTGTTGTTCCAAGGGATTTTGTGGAACTCACACCACTATCTAGTGTCTTTCTTAGACTTCTCATAACCCTTCTTAGTCAGTTGTTTGGAATAATGTTCTTGAGTTTGAATATCCTTTCTTTGTCCTCCCTTTTGCGAGTTAGGGTTTTCTTTTCCATGCTTCTATTCTGGTGTATTTTCAAACCCAAACTTTAGCTTACTCCACTACTTGAATTTCTTATGAATTTTGACTGCATGTTGATAAGCATTTCCCAGTGGGAATATCTCCAAGAAATACATTTATATTTGAATGTACTTGTGCATACCACTACAATACTTCAAACCAGGTGCCGCTAGGAGTATTTGATACCCATCTTTGAGTGGAAGGTATGAAATATGTTAGTGTAAACCAAAACTCCCTGTTCTCATTTCTGATGTAGAGTGATCCATCTCATGTATTGTTCATAATAGTTTATGAAAGGATAGAACTCCTCCTTTAGGGCATATGAAAAGTATACCCAAGTGGGTTCTCTCCTGAATCACATAGATTAATTTGCAATGTACCTCTCCCAGTAACCTTCCCACCAATATATGACATGGGGAAGGGATTTAAGGATCGCAAAGGTGATATTTTATCTCTTAGAAATTTTTTGAATAGAGTAATAACCTTCTAGAATATTCAACCATTTTTCTAGAGTATCTACATATATATATAGCCTTAAAATAAGGGGATATCAAAACTGACTTTTACCTTGAAGGGTTTTGCACCTCCTAAATGGTTGATTGTCGAAGATGCCTATGTCGCCATTAGTAGTCATCGAAGGATTTGAGCGAATTTTTCCACTGTCTCATTCCTCTGTTGCATAAGGGATTCCTTGAGAAATGTATTGAAAGGATATCCTTCTCTATCATCTCTTTTATTCCACCATGGGAGGTTTCTTGGGATGGAAACAGTCGTTGTCCTCAATGAAAAATAGCTCGAGACCCAAATATCTATACCCTGACCTCGTCAGGGACATGCTTTAAGAAACAACAAGGAGAAGAACAATATGATACCATTAATCCATATTATGTTGAGAATGAAATGAGATAAAAGGAAAATATAGCATAAACACACAAATACAGTGAAACCAAACTTCTATTAATGAATAGAATAGCATAACATTGTTGAACACAAACTAACTAGAATGGTGTTGATTATCTCTAAAGAGGAAGAGATGTTGGCTATACTTTATTTGCAACAAGATTTACATCACCCTCCATTGAATGCTTAAAGGACCTCCTGATGCATACAGAATAAATTGGTCGAAGTTAAAAAAATTCCATAGCATGTAAGACACTAGGACTTCGCAAGAGGTCTTCCATCCTAGAACTACTCTAGCCCAAGCACACTTAAGTTTGGAGTTCTCATGGGATTCACTGCATTAACATTCTAGGAATTACATTACATTACAAATAGAGATGGAATTACATTACATTCCCCATCAAAAGGGTGAATATCATGGTTTATCAAAACCATTGGATCAAAAAAGTTGATTCAGTGTAGAAGGTGGATGGCCACCGAGATACACCTAGATCATAGTTTCATGCTCTTTATAGAACCAATGCATTTTTTAGATGTAGGCGCAGTGATAGTTTAAATTGTTTTATTACAAATAAACTATTGTGATGTGTCAATACTAATGCATTGGTGCTACCCTACTATTGGAGAACCACCAATTTGTTTGACAGTGCATTGTGTTGTATAGAGAATTGGAAATGGGGTTCCCAAACCAATGCCCTAGTATGCCAAGTCATTAAATATTTTCTTGATGTAGTTGATTTAGAAACACTGATGCATTTTCTTAACATGGATGTACCGAAACACTAAATTTTATGTATTGTAAACTTAATGGTGCACTTTGTTCACCTGAATGCATTGTTGCTCCTATATTCTCATAACATCGACATATTGTTTAGTAGTGCAGTGCCAAGTCATTCAATATTTTCCTAGTGCAGTTCATTAAACCATACCGATTCATTTTATTGACATGGACACATCACTACGCTAAATTTTATGGTCTCTAAGATCAGTGGTGCAATTTGTAAAATCAAAATAACTAGTGCGCCACTATTTTCAGAGCACCTGCATGTTGTTTACCAGTGCGTTGTATCCTATAATTCACCTATGATGGAGAATCACTAAATATGAACTGCTATGTTTATTTTTAATAATTTATCGCGGTGATTTTATTCAAACAACATCGGTGGGTACTATTAGAGTTTATGCATCGGTGCATACCTTTAGAGTTTACGAATTGTGGACCACATATATTTTATCACTGGAATGTATTTTATTAGTGTGTCCCATACTATGCATTGTGATGTTATATTGTGAAATATTCATCCTAGTGGTTTGCTCTTTACAACATCAATGTGTATGTTGGACCTAGGGGCGCTACCGTGTTAAATTGTTTTATTACAAATTAAGCAGTGAGATGCATTAATATGAATGCACCAGTACTACCATGTTATTGGATCACTGGTATTTTGTTTAGAGGTGCATTTTTTTATAGAGCATTGGAAACGAGGCATCTAACGAGATGCCCCACTATTCAAAGTGGGTCATTATTTTTCTTGGTGCAGTTTTTTTAACAACACTAGTGCATTTGGTTAAAATGGACATACTGCTATGATAAATTTAAAAAAATGTAAGCTTAACAATTCACTTTATTAAATGAAACACACCAGTGATCTAATGTTCCCAAAGTACTGAGATGTTGGTTAGTGGTGTGTTGTCTTTCATAATGCACTGGTAATGGGGCATCACAAAAGACACACTTTTATGTTTGTTTTTGAAATTAGTCATCGTTATTTTATTTGAATGACATCGGTGCATACTGTTAGGGTATACACACGAGTGGAGATTCTTTCTATGCAATAATGCACTACTTCGGGGCAATCCAAAGTGTTAAGTGCACCACATGGAATCAAAACAAATTGAAAAACAATCAAATTTCAAGCCAATTTCAAATTTGAATTGGATGAAAATGAAAATAGGAAGGTCGTAAACAATTTATCTGAACTCTTATGACCCGAGGAGGCATGGTTCCACCATTGAGAGGAAATGAAAATTCATGGTAATTTCCACACCATTGAGAGGAAATGAAAATTCATGGTAATTTCCAAATTTTGGAAATGTGTTGAATCTACTAGTGGAGCTATCCAACTCGTTGTAGAGCACCACAAACATGGTTTCCTTGGATGAAGAGTGACCACTAGTGCTTGCTTGAGATTTTGGAAGTAGAAGATGAAGTGTAATAATAAAAATCAGTTTGGTAATTTTTTTACCCTAATAGAGTGTGCTTGATGATTGTTAGAATACTGAGAGAGGGGGTGAATCGATATGAGCACTTTATACTGCTTTTAACCATAATATATATTCTTTCACTTTATCAACAATGTTCAATAGTTTATCAACAATGTATCATCTATGATTGCATTCAATATATCATGAGAATATAATCATAAGCAACATCACATCAACAACATTACATCAAATACATAGTACACCAATATTTACGTGGAAAACCAAATGGGAGAAAACCAAGGAATGCTTTCTTATATATAGCAAGAATTCATTCATATTAATAAACAACTTCCAAATTCTCCAGGTGCAACTTGAAGGAGGCTACAACCCCCTATTCTCAGGCTCCAACCTGAAGGAAGATACATCTTCCTGATTCTTCGTCACCAACTGGAAGGAGGATACGACCCCCTTTCCTTTCCCCATCCTACCACCATGAAATATAAGTGTATACCAACTATCACTACCAGAATCACTGCCACTATCACTGCCACTGTCATTGTCACTATCACATCAACCTGTCCAACTTGTCATTGTCTCATCCATGAAACCATATCTACTCTCAACTGCATGCAAATCATGCCAATATCACCAAGAGAATATCTCAAACCATATTCTCAACATCACCAACACATGCCTCTAGCAAGCATGTACCAATATCATTAACATACCATCACAAGATATGCTCTTGTACCATACCATGTACTAAACCTATACCATACATCAACATGTACCACAAAAAGTGCATCGAACATGCACCAACACCTATACCAAACCATTTATCAACCATGCACCAAAATTGTGCCAACTTGTGCATCAACCATGCACATCTGTACCATATCATCAATTTGTACCACAACCTGTATCATCAACCATGTACCAACCATGTCCATCAACAATGTACATTCATATCAACACCATACCATGTACCATACCATGTTCCAACCATGCACATCAATCATGTACATCAACCATGCACATGCGTATCAACACCATAAAATGTACCATACCATGTGCTAACCATTCACATCAACCATGTACACACACAATGTACCATACCATGTATCAACCATGTACCTCAACCATGTACATCAACCATGTACATCAATAATTTACCATACCATGTACCATAAGATAATCCTCAAGTATATTCCAATATCACAAAGATTTTCCTCTAACAATGAACCATAACAACCATATATCAAGTACCAAAAGTATGTCTCAAACATGTAACAATATTACCTTAACCATGTACCATCAAGGGCTTCCAAGACATGCCTTAAACATGTGCCATACCATCCAAGATAAAAGAATTAAACAAATACATAAAATACATACCTTTACTCATGAAAACCTTAAGCATACCATCTCAGACTATTCTATACCATCAAACCTTTCTGCAACTCATTCGTACATTAGTTTCAAACGATTTCATCAGATACACGACTTGTACTCCTACAACCTGCATATGTATGTGACTTGTCCTTCTATGGCTTGTGTATGTATGTGAAATATACTTATGAAGCCCGCTTATAACCTCAAAAAACTAGGGTTACCATTTTTTTGCAACTCTAAAACTTTCTCTACTTCATACCTTTGCAACTTTAGAAATATGCTGTCACAAACTAGACAAAAGATCACAATACTAGAACATACCATTCATAATATAGATATTAAATGTAAGTGTGTATGTCCAAATTAGAGACTCTTGAGGTGTATTTATACTTGTGCTAGGTAACCTCTTTCCTTATTTTAGGGATTTCTTGTTACAACCACTGTACCCTTTGACCAAGACTTGTAACCAACTAGGATATTCTTGCCCACTCTTCGGGGCTTCCAAATTTACAAGGCCACATCTCTTGAACCGTTTGCAACCACGTGGCATACCACATATCACCCAAAAATACACTAAAAGAACTATCCATCTATGAGTGACCTTCCTGCAATTTCACTGTCCTTCATCTCCATATTCCTCAACCAACTTTGGGTCCCATAACCACACCTCCGAGGCTACATGTAGACTACATCAAATGTACGTAACTAACTCATCATCAATCTCGATCATACAAAATTCAATCAAATTTCCAAAATCTTTGGAACTCCCCAAGGGTTGACATCAATCTCTAAGGATTGACATAAAACTCCAATATCACTCTCCAAGGGTTGACCTCAAATTCCAATATCACTATCCAAGGGTTGACATCAATGACAACCAATTTTCCAACAATCTCCCCCTTTGGAATTGGTGGAAATACTTAGACATGGAAACACTCATGATCATGCTCCCCTTGTGACCATTGCTCCTCATCAACATTTCTATCTCTCCCCCTCTGACATCAATGGTAAAGGGTATCTCTCCTTGGGGATTCTCTCCCTGTCTTCATGCATATGTTCTTTCTCTCCATTTTTAACCAAAGGTTAACTCCCGTTGTTGATATGTATCCTCTTGACACTGCGGAAAAAGAATACCCCCCCCATGGGTATGTCTCCTCATGAATGCATGTTACTTATCTTCGTCTCTCTTTGATGATTCTCCTTTTCTATAAGATGTAGAACTACCTGTGAAATGTTTCCTTTCCTCTCTTCCAATACTACTTAGTGTCCATTGGTGCTTCCTCTTGAAATTCACTGACATATATAAAAATAATTCATTATTTTATTTCTTTTTTCACATGTCATGTTCACTTGAATATACTGTTAAATTATTTATTTTTAATGATATATATAGCTTCTATTGACAGTTTGGATTTCCTTGTTCCATTGTGCCTTGCATTTATTTCCTTTCTGTGAATAACCAATTTCAATTGATTCCACTTGTAAAAATGTTGCTATGCATATGAACAGTCTTTTCTATACCTACTAAGAACCTCATGAATCCTTATCATGTCCATATGTCACAAACTATCGATGAATCTTCTACTCAACTGTCCACAATGTTGATCCATCTATCATTATACTATCATGAAGTGTTCAAGAATGAAACTAATCACCATATATCAAATGTGTCCATTGGTCTTCTCTAGCTACAAACCAAATACTACAAGTTTGGAACAACTTGTACTGAAGATATATTTGACTGAATAAAATCATAAACATTTTCCTATGTAAATGTCAACTGACACCTGTGTGGGAACACTGCTTTCTCAACCAATCAATCTATCATTCTATACTTCTGATGTCTGACTTCTTTGAATATGTCTTCCCAAACTCTACAAGCTACTCGAAAGATATTTCATTGATCTATCGTAGTTACTGCATAGACTCCCCATGTTAAATATTCATATTTACTGGGAGTCTCCAATCCATATGGAATGAAACAATATCTTCTCTGATGCAAATTAATATTCTTCTTCATATGTTGAGACATCTTCAACTTCTTCCTCTCTCTAAGTTCTGTCATCATCGTGAGTTATGACATCTTCTTCTTTATTCTCTTCCTGAATTCTAACACTTTCCTCCTTTCTTGTAAATTCATCATGATCTTGTGCTGCTACAAATCCTGTAAGTATGATTCCATGGACCTATTCTTCATTTACCTACTCTTCTTGTTCTTCACTTCTTTTCCAAGCCTTCTTGTATTTTTCATCAGTAATTTCTTTCATGGGAGGATTTATAACGCTTCTACAATCAAGATATATGTGTCCATAGTTATGTAACTTCTAACATTCAATGGCATGTGGGGCCACATAATATTTTCTTATTTGAAAATTTATTTCATAAGCCCTACAATATGTAACATTATGTCCAAAGTTAGTACAACAAAAACAATGGCCATAAAATAAATTTTCATACAAGGGAGTGAATGATCCTCTTTGTGGTGTAGTCCTTCTGTAATTTTTCCTTGGATGATCAAGATATTCTCTTTATTTTTTTCTTTCAAAATGATTGAAGCTTCTTTGTTGCTTGAATGTAGAAGGTCTTATGTATTCATTCCTTTCTGATTCTTCTTGACCATGATTTCTTTATTTGAGAACTTTTGCATAAAATCCATTGTTATTTTTCTTTCTTCATGGATCTTGAACCTTCATCAAAATGAACATTCTTGTATCCTAGTTCAGATTTTTCATGTTATGGCCTTTGACTATTGAGAATTTTTTCTAACACTTGAGAACTTTTCATGTTCTTGATGAGCTTGTTGGACAACTGAGAGGGGGGGTGAATCAATTGTTACCATGCTTAAACAGTTATGCCCATTTTAAAATCTTTTACAGAATACTCAATGATGATCACAATAATGTGGGGAAGTAAGCAATAGAATATTCAACATCAATCACACACACAAAATATA
>CBVK0100393018.1:0-14556 GCA_900067695.1 Picea abies | reverse complement strand
TCTGCTGAGGAGCGGAGTGACCTGGTGTAATTTTAGCAGAAACTGCAATGATGGTTAAAATAGGAAGTTCGACGGACTGCTGAAGATGGAGCTTGTCTAAGGCCTGACCAAGATTTGCGACTAGGTCTTCAATCTTATCAGTCTTGGAGTCAAAACGTTGCTCAACTTCAGCTCTAGGAGAAAGTATCTTAGAGGTACTGGGCTAAAAAGTGGTTTGGTCTAAGACCGTTTCACTAACAAAACTGTCAGATTTTGTCCTGAAAAGACTTATCGGAAAGGGTATCTCAGACTCAAGGTCTGGAAGAACAACTAAATTTTCTAGGATGGAAAAAGACCTCGGACGCGGGCTATTACTCCTCGAAATTTCTGCAGTGCTTTTCTTCCTGAGTAGTCTTTCGGGATTATCTATTACTTTTGCAGGTTCTGGGTCAGGATGAGATCTGGTAGAAATTCTTTTGGGAGCCAAAACTGTTGATTTTATTCTACCTTTGGAGATTTTGGTTATTTATGCACAAACTTTAACAACCTATGAACATTATTCCTAGGTAAAGTTTAGGGTTTGTGTTTTTTCTAGAAATAAAGTCATCTTTGTTCTAGGGGAAATAAAAAAATGGGGTGGAAAGTTTGTTTCAGTTCTTCCCCAATGGAGTTGCCATTTATGTTATCACTCTGTAAAATCCCAGAGGTTGTTAGGAGGTAAGAAGAAACTTATCAGAGGTAACCTTAACCAACTGTTTCGAAACTGGAAGCTAGCCCTACCAGTTTCAGAGAGGGATCTCTCTGTGAGTTCTAGATTTGTTTGAGTGTTTAAAGATGTTAGGCTAGTTAGAAAGAATATAACTGAGTTGTTTGTATTTTTTTTGAATGAAGTGGTTGAATATCAATTACGCTTCCATTGGGCTATGGGGTCTTTTTTTTAAAGATAGAAGTTAAATACAATGTTACAAGATTCGTTTCACAGGGCGAGATAGTGCTAATGCTGGATTCTTTAGAAATAAAAATGGTGTATTGCTGAAAAGGTGAGATATCAGTTAAAACAAAAAATCATTTAAGAATTTCTTTGTTATAACATGAGAGGAAAAGCATTTAAATATGTAAAAGATTAAGAATAGAGTACATAATAGTAAATTCTGCAACTTTAACTTCTTTTAAAGATTAGATTTTAGAAAGACAATATTATAACTGAGCAAGAAAAAACACTTGTACGCAGACATAGGGAACTTCACCAACAATGGACACATAGAAATCCTGTGAAACTTCTCTTTGTATTACTGGAATAACTTCTTGATAAAAATTACAGCAACTAGAGCTTGCTCAGGTGTAAAGATCAACAACCCTCGATACTTATAAGTTGGAAATATTTATAATAAAAGTTAAAATGACCCTGTCATTAATGATCAGGACATGATGGAGTCTGAGTCTAACTAACTAATCTAACAAGATGTAGAAATGTAGTAACTGATGATGATGTGTTGAAACTCTCATGCTGATTTCAGGGAAGACCGTTGTTGAGTCATTAGGATGACTTCAACTGTGTTGGACACTGAGTTGGACGCTGAGATGGATGATTCTTTACCTTTACTCAATCTAATCACACAGCTCATCCCATCTCTATGTGCTTGGGATGGTAACTTTCAAAAACCGGCGGTAAACTTCATCCATCTTGGTGTATTTAGCAAAAGTTGCCTTGATGATGAAGACATACTTGATCTCGTGCTGAATGCTGAGGTCATGTTGCAGAGTCTCCAAGAATGATTTGCTCATGATGTTGCCCTGTATCCCTGCAAACTTGGAATTGTCTTTGTCCACGGTGACGATCCTTTACTTGTAATTGTACAGAGTCATTAGTTTATCATTTAGGACACGTAGATCAGGAAGACCCCTTTTCTGTAAGGCTTCAATCTTGCTAAAAAATCTTTGAACTCCAATGTCCATGTTCTGAGCCTTTTCCTCCAACTGTAACATCAATCCCCTTTTAGTCAATACTCTTTTTACCTCGAGGATAGTCTTTGTTCTGTCTTCAACTTTCAATTCTTCCAACTCTTCTTTGGTTTTGGAGTTAAGAAACTTGATGATCTCTTTGGCCACTGAGGGCATCTCACCCAGCTCTGTTCTTATCCCATCAATGGATTGCCTACTCTTTAACACCATATCATGTTGCTCGAACATGATTTGCACCATGGGCCAAATTTCATTTATGGATTTTTCAATATATGTCCATATGTTTTCCTTAGCCTCTGCTAATGTCTTTCCTGCCAGTGTTTGTTTCTGGAGCTGTTGTGTTTCCTGCTTAAGTTTTTCTGTTGCTTGTCTCTCAACATTATATCTTGATTGGAAAGAGGATTTGAGTTTCTGTAGATTTTCGACCTCCCTTTTCAACTTATTAATATCTGTCTCTTGCAAATTCATTTCCTCCATGGTCTTTGCTAGCTCCACAGTTTTTTCCAGTGTTGTCAATGGGGTTGCTGATGGAATTTCTGTTGTAGTGGTTGTTAGAACTATTGTTGTACTTACTTCTGCAAAGAGAACTGCACTTAATGGAATGAATTCCATTGGTGTCATTTGTTCCTTTTCTTTCAATAATTTTTCCAACTCTATCTCCATTTCTCTGAGCTGTGCGTTCTGCTGCATGATAAGCTTTAGCAATTCTTCTTTCTGGTTTTCTGCTTTAGCTAACTCTTTATCTTGTGAATCCTCTATTGGTGGAAATTTCAATTTTTTTCTCAAAGATACAATGTCATCATTATTTTTCTTCAACATTTCCTCTGTTGCTTTAACATTCGAGGGATCATACCCAATCTGGAGCACCAACTCCTCTAAGGATTTTATTCTATTATCCTTTGCAAAAGAGGATATGTTTTCTAACTTCAATTGGGTCTAGAAATTGTTTAAAGATACCTGTAACTTAGTTGCGTTATAGGAATCATGTGCTAATGTGGAGAAGACCATTTCTCCAGTCTCTCTGTGCAAATCCATCTGGTCAGCTGGATGGACTTGTTTAGTGTCAAAAACAATGGTTGACCTCTTGTAGTCAGTGATCTCTTTGGGGTGAGACACCTGTGCTTGCAAGAATTCCAAATGCATTCTTCCTTTCTCAGTATCAAAGGATGACAATAGTGTGTGTTGTGTTGTGGAGGTTTGCTTCCAAAACTGGGAGTAGGTGTTATTAGTCAGCATCTGGTTCTTCTTTTTAATCATATCATATTTCTCAAAGATGCTTACATGTGCAGATCCTTGTGGATTTTGGGTGGTCCAAACTATTTATGTATGATTATTCTAAGAAGAAGTTGACACCACCTGTTGCCTTCTCTCAATCACTATGGCAGAGTAGGGCTCTTCCTCACCAGACATGTGAGTAGCATGAGTGGTTTTGGGTTTCTTGTTGTATACCCAGAATTCTTTTGTTGATACCTCAGTGATTGAAGGTGAATCATCTCTTCTTGGCCTTTTTTCCTTGGGTATCTGAGGAGTAGCAGTCAGTGAGATAGATACTGAAAGAGATTCATGTGGCTCTATATCTACCAGAGTATTTACTTCCCATTCTATTTGGTTCACATATTTTTCAATTTTTGGCTTGAGGGTGTGGGAATAGGGTGAACTTTTGTTCTTGGACCTCATCTCTGCAATGATCCCATTGGGGTCATATCTCCAAATAAAACTAGTGTTGAATTTCATCTCCTTCAATAATTTTTCTACCTCTTCCCCAACAGCTCGACTATTGCAGATAAATGGGCCTATTTTTCCTTTGATCCTCATCTGCTATTTTTTCTTCAGAGACACAAAATGGATGTTATCTGAGTTTATCATCTGACGAATATATACTAGTGCGAATATTCGAACATGCACATACTTAGGCAACTTGTATGGAGCTAGTTCGCACCCATACACTCTGATTTCTATCTGATTTTGGTATAGAAACCAATCTCTAGTCTTTGACAGATTTGAAAGATGTAGAACTCTTTGAATTTCTTCATTTATTCTCGGCTCAGGTCTTCCACTAAGCATGCCTACAAATGGATGATAAAACAATTCAATGAATTGTTTAAAAGTGAACTCAGTGGAGTTTCTCCTGAGCAACGACGTCCATAATGTGACTGCTTGAGGTTTTCCTTCCTTGTCCATATTCTGCATTGAGAAAGAGAACCTATCCACCTGAAAAAAAGACGAACATGTAAGCCAAGATGGATGAGTACTAGAACATGCCCTCTGTGATGAACTGTTAAAACTGTTCATGAATGTTCTTCGCCAGGAAAGTGTTGTAGTTGAAATGAGTGGTGGATTTTTCCTTGGTAGAGAAAATGGACAGAAAACCAAACATATGCTCATCCACCCATGCGTCTGAAAAATAACAAAGTAGACAACAGAGTGATGAAATGACTTGGTTTCCCTTTTCTGAGAATAGGGAGGAAGGATAGGGGGGATTTGATTTGGGGAAATGAGCATCCTCTAGGAGGAAAAATTCAAATATCTGGGCTCTTTGAGGAAAAGATAATTTCTGGTATAACTCTATTATGATTTCGAGATTGAAAGGGGAGGTCGATTCATTTCTGGGTATCTACATCATCTGATCAATGGCCTCTGTCGTGATGAAGAACCGAGTTTCTCCTGATGATGAGACTATGGCTCTCTGGTCGGGAAGGTAATGAGCCTGTGATGTAGGAGCATCGCCTTCACAAACATCAATGCACACGTGGAGGAGAGAAGAATGACATTTCAACAAAGCCAGAAATTCAAATTGAGCATTAACTCAGAATTTATTTTGGTTGTTGAGCAAATTTTAAAATCGTAACTTGTTTCTAAAGTCTCTAAGGACTGTAAGAAATCATAGACATGGAGTGTTGACTCTGTCTGATAGTAATTAGCAGTTATCATAATAGGATTGAGTAGGTAATAGTTTTAAGTCTAATTTGATAGATTTTAGGAACAGGACGAGAGAGCTCAGGGAGCCGGTCCTTAAAAAGTTTCATTTTCATTGTAAGAGTAGATCAGGATGGATAGAGGAGAGTAGAACAAAGTAGAACAGAATAGCAGGAACACCATGTAATTTTTGTTTTTCAGTAATGAATAGAACATAAAAGATATTGTCATATATCTGTGTTCATTTACTGTTTAAAGAAAAGTGTGTTGTATTCTGTGTGATGTTCATAATTTCTTTTTCATTTTCTGTTGAGAGTGGAGAGAATGACTGTATGATTCTATAACGAAACTAGATAAGTTTCAGTTGCTTTTCTATTGAACCGTGTATGTAAGGTGTGCATTCCCTAACGCAATTTGTGCGTTAACTAGATCTCAGAATGATTCAAAGAGAGAGGTTCAGAGGAGAAGAAGGAGGCTTGATATTCTAGGTGCAAGGAGTGCACAGAACTTAGAGACGACTAAGTTCGAAGAAACAACAAAGAAGAATTCCATGAGGGCATGAGGTATTTTCTTTTCAAGAAAATCCCTTCGAATCTAAGTTATTTGAAATCCTCGAACTCAAGGTGTGAGTAGGAATTCAAATATTTAAGGAGAAGAAGCTTAGGAGGGAGTGTGTTTTCGTTCACAGAGATCCAGCTAAAGAAGGACTGAAGACTTAGTTCTTGACACTTAGAAGATTTCCTAAGTCTAGGAAGAAAAGTCATTGAAGCTCGGGGGGAGACCACAGTAACCGTTAGATCTGAACATAGAGAGCCAATAGCCATCAGATCTAGAAGAATGACGAGGAGTTGAATGGATGGTGGAAATACTTCGAAACAAAGTGTCGATCTTCCGATAGTCGTCAGATCTATGGAAGTAGCGCAAACCTTAGCGCCTTGTGCCCAAAGGAGGATTTTGGCATTCGATGTCTGGAGGAACAAGAGTGAAGTTCCTTTGGACTCACGTGTTGCGAAATCCCGATGACCATCAGATTTCACGGAAGATGCCAGTCAAGTAGGGAATAGATCGAGAGTTGGGACACGTGGTGAGTAGTTGGTGTTTGGGAGAATCATCGAAAGAATCAATACCATCCATCGTGGAGAGGACAGGTGACAACAAGATCTGATTGACTAAGGGACTCATGAGGAGAAGAGAGGAGGATTCGCGAGAAGGAAATCTGAAAAATCATCCAGACCGTCCCTCAGGAAGAATAAGACGAAGGATCTTGACCGTTGATTAAGGGGCAGCGGAGACTGTCGATCTAGTGCGAAAGGATTTCGGAGTTTTGACATTCAAGAAACTGAAGGTGCTGGACCTTTGGTCTCGCAAGTTGTGAAACCTTGACGCACTCAAGGTTTGACCCTAGGTCATGGGACCAGGTCATATGGTGATCCACTAAGGGAGGCGTTAAAAGAACATGGGATCCTTTTGGAGTTCGAAAATTTGGGAGTTGAGAGGTAAGAGAGCATGTCTGCAGGTTTGCCGAACCGCGAACTCCGATGGCCCTTTTGGTGTAGATGCATGGTCACGGGACATGGTCACGTGAGGTAGGAGTTGAGAACCTTAAGCCCCCAATTGGGATTCGGGGATTCAAGTTGCAAAGGAATGTGACGCTTCACTGTAGAAGTCTCGATCCACGAAAAACACTTTTTGGGTTAGCGCAAGGTCATGGCAAACGGTCGCATGGACCGAGATTTAAGCACAGGCTAATCATTGTTAATCTCTTTTCAGCATTCGGTGGTTGAAGAGACAAGGATTTCTCCCTCGAGAAATATCAAATCGAGAAATGTGAAACACACCTTATGGGTAAGGTCATGGTCATAAGGACGATCACATGAAGGGGGAGCTCGCGCTTGATGCTGGAGTCTTCACACGTGAGTTCTAAACAAGAGGACCCGTGGATCTGATTTACAGGGTTCTAGTGAGGACCCGAAAGAGTCATTCTAGCTCGAAGTTAGAGGATGATCCAGTGACCGGGAGGTCATGGAACCCACTGGGGTAGGGGGTTTGCATCAGGTCATACCAGAGCCAAAGAAAAATATTTTAATTTTGTTTGCAGAATAATAGACAAAAGAAGAAGAGAGGAAGGTTGCTATCCTTCGTGGGGATTTCACTCTGTTGGGAGGTGATGCAGTGAATTCATGCTGCCAAGAAGGCACAGAGAAAATGTAGATATGGAAGAAGAAATGAGATGACTCAGAATGAGGTTGGATTCCATGGAAACAGAAAAGAGAAGGGCACCAGATACTAGCGATGTCAGTGAAGCTAAGAGTGAAGAAGAGGCGGAAGCTGGCGAAAATGTGGCAGAGGATGCTGCACAAGACTGCTTGATAAAAGTTGTTTCAAAGGTTGGGGCCAGAGCAAGGATAGAAGTACCTATGTACGAAGGTAATATGGAAGTTGAAGAATTGCTATATTGGATACACGCCATGGATAAGCACTTCAATGATGAAGATATCAAAGAGGAAAAAATGGTGAAGCATGCAGTGACGATATTAAAGGGTCATGCAACATTATGGTTGGATGAACTGCAAGCCAAACGCAGAAGAAATGGTAAGTAGAAAATTAAAAGCTGGGATAGGATGGTAGCTAAGCTAAAAGCTAAATTTATCCCAAAGGACTACCAGATCAATATTTACAGGAGGTTGCATAACCTGAAATAGAGAGGTTTATCAGTGAAGGAGTACACTGAAGAGTTCTATAGATTGAAGATCAGGGTTGTACAGAAGGAGGGTGAAGATGAAAAGATAGCCAGGTACATCAATGGGCTGAGATATGAAATCCAAGAAGAGATCATCATGATGTCTATTAGTATAGCCGAGGATGCTTATCAAGCAGCCTTGAAAGCTAAGGAAAAAATAGCCAGAAGGCAAAGTCAACAAAGAAGAGGTGGAAATTCGAGCCGAGGCAAAGGAACCAACAGGGAGAAGTTCCAGAAGTCAAAGCCAAAAGTTGATAAGCAACATAGCCACCAAGAGAAGGGTGGAATCTCTAAAGAAGGACAACATGGTGGACAAAATTATTTTCCCAAAGGTAGAGGAAGAGGAAGAGCCAGAGGAGGCATAGTTAAATTCTATACCTGTGGAAAGGAAGGGCACAAATCTTGGGAATGTATTGACAGAAAAAGAGAAGGTGGAGAAGCACACATTGTTGAAGAAGAGAAGCATGTGGAAGCAAAGGCCACAGAAGGAGGAAGAAACCTCATGATGAGGAAAATTCTTCTCAAACTAGAGAAGGAACCAGAAGAACCAGTTCAGCGGACAAGCCTGTTCAGAAATTCTTACAAGAGGAAAGACAGGGTTTGCAAGGTGATCATAGACAATGGGAGCACGGATAATCTGGTATCCACGGAGATGGTGGAAAAGCTGGAGCTGAAGACAACTGAACATCCAAGGCCATACAAAGTATCGTGGCTGCAGAAAGGACATCAAGTCATGGTAAGTCATCAATGCCAAGTTGAGTTTAAAATAGGAGGTTACAAAGATGAAATATTGTGTGATATAATCCCTATGGATGTATGTCATATTTTATTAGGAAAGGTTATTCATGATGGGAGGAAGAATACCTATACCCTAGAAAATAATGGTAGGACACATATGTTGTTACCCATAGTAGACAAGGAGAAGGCAGAAGCTAGTTCAAGCATACTTCTCATGAGTGGGAAGGAGCTCTTAAAGGAAGTCAAGGAAGAGAGAGAGATGCAGTTTAATTTTGTGAGGAAGCCTAGAGTGATCCTTACAAATACTTATGTAGGATATTTTCTTATAGAAATACAAGAACTGTTAGAGAAATTTGTTGATATAGTTGTAGATGAGTTACCACACTCATTACCACCCATCAAGAACATAAGCCATCACATTGACCTTATTCTAGGAGCTAGTGTTCCAAACAAAGCAGCTTATAGGTTGACACCTAGAGAGAATGAGGAAGTCAAGAATCAAGTCCAGGAGTTGTTGGATAAAGGGTTAGTCAGGGAAAGCCTAAGCCCATGAGCAGTATCGACTGCATTAAGCCCAAAAAAAGATGGAGGATGGAGAATGTGCACAGATTCTCGAGCCATCAACAAGATAACCATTAGGTACAGATTTCCTTTACCAAGGATGGATGATTTGATGGACTGCTTGAGTGGCGCAAGCTATTTTTCCAAGATAGACTTGAAGAGTGGATACCATCAAATAAGAGTGAGAGAAGGAGATGAATGGAAAACAACATTCAAGATGAATGAAGGATTATTTGAATGGTTGGTCATGCCGTGTTGAATGAAGTGTTGAAAGACTTCATTGGAAAATTTGTCATAGTATATCTAGATGATATAATAATCTTCAGCAAAACAAAAGGAGAACACTTAATACATTTAACCGCAGTGATGGAAAGGTTACAACGAGAGCAATTGCTGATAAATCTGAAGAAATGTTATTTTATGAAGAAGGAGCTCATATACTTGGGATTCGTATTATCTTCGAATGAATTGAAGATGGACCTAGAGAAGGTGAGAGAAATTAGAGAATGGCCATCACCAAGCAGCCTATTTGAAGTACGGATTTTTCATGGGTTAGCGAGTTTTTATAGGAAATTTATCAGAAATTTCAGTGGCATATGTGCACCCATGTTGGATACTGTGAAGAAGAAACACAAGTCCTTTAGTTGGACAGAGGAAGCTGAGAAAGGTTTCAAAGTGTTGAAAGAGAATATCATAGAGCAGCCAATTCTGGTCTTACTAGATTTTGGAAAAACATTTCAGGTGAGATGTGACGTAAGTGGATTAGCTATTGGAGTAGTCTTGAGCCAGGACAACAAGCCAGTTGCTTATTTCAGTGAGAAACTGGATGACGCCAAGAAAAAGTATTCCACATATGACAATGAATTTTATGTAGTGATTCAAGATTTTAAAAAATGGAGACATTATTTAATTCCTAAAGAATTTGTCTTGTATAGTGATAATCATGCTTTGCAATTTATTACTAGGAAAGAAAAGTTGAATCAAAAACATGCAAAATGGGTAGAATTCATGCATATTTTTACTTTTGTTATTAAACACATTGTTGAAAATGCTAACAAAGTTGCAGATGCTTTGAGCAGAAGAAGTTTGATTGTACAGGAATTCCAAGTGGAGACATTGGGGTTCAAACACCTCAAGGAGATGTATACAAAAGATGTAGATTTCAAGGGAGCGTATGAGGCATGCAAGAATCCTTTATTGGGAGACATAAGCCCATGAACTGAATATTTAATTCAAGATGGATTACTGTTCAAGGGGAGCCAATTATGTATTCCAAAGTGCTAAATGAGAGACAACCTACTGAAAGAGAAATATAGTGGAGGTTTAGCTGAACACTTTGATCACGACAAGACATTTGCACAATTGAGCAATTCGTATTATTGGCCGAGTATGAGAGAAGAAGTGAAGAAGTTTGTGAACAAATGCAGATTTTGTCAGTGTGCAAAGGGAAGACAACAAAATATTGGTTTGTATCAGCCATTTCCAATTCCAGAGAGGCCATGGGATGCAATCAGCATGGATTTTGTTTTTGGATTGCCTAGAAATCATAGAGGAGGCGATTCCATATTTGTTGTGGTGGACAGAGTTTAAAAAATGGCACATTTCATACCATGCTAGAAGACAAGCGATGCCAGACAGATCGCCAACTTGTTTTTCAAAGAAGTAGTGAGACTACATGGATTGTTGAGGAGCATAGTTTCAGACAGGGACACCAAATTTGTGGGACATTTTTGGAGGACTCTATGGAAAAGAATGGGGACGAACTTATCCTTTAGTTCAACATATCACCCTCAGATAGATGGAAAAACTGAAGTAGTAAACAAAATTCTGGGAAACCTACTGAGGAGTTTGGTCACTAAGCAAGGAAGACAATGGGATCAAATTCTGGCACAGGCAGAATTTGCATTCAACAATTCAGTGAACAGGAGCACAGGGAAGAGTCCATTCGAAATTGTGTATGGTATGCAGCCAAGAGGGATTGCCGAATTAAGATATTTGAGCCAAGATGAGTTCAGAAGCGCTGGAGCAAAGGATTTTGCAGCAAAAATGCAAAAACTCCATGACAGAGTCAGAGATCAGCTACAGGAAAACAATCAAAAATACAAGAGCAAAGTTGACCAGAGAAGAAGAGAAATTCAATTTGAAGTTGGGGATGAAGTTTTATCTCATTTGAGAAGAGAGAGATTCCCAAGGGGAACGTACAACAAATTGAAGATGAAAAAGATTGGGCCATGCAGAATTCTCAGAAAATTCGCAACCAATGCTTACGAGATTGAGTTGCTAGACAACGTTGGGATATTACTGATATTCAATGTTGCAAACCTATATCCTTACCAGAGGAATGAAGCAGGAGAGATAGATGATCAGAAAGAGATTCAGTGGGAAGAGCAATTTCCCACAACGGAAATACCTCAGATGGAGAAAATCATTGAACAGAGGGATGGAAAGAAAACCAGGAGGAAAACATATCCTAAGTACTTAATGAAGTGGAAATATCATCCTGGGGAAGATGCAAGTTGGGTCACAGAACCTAATATTTTGAAGCAGGGAACGACAGTGTAGGAGCTCATGGAAAGGAGTCCATGAAATTTTTTAACCAGAGGAGTATGATGCAGGAGCATCGCCTTCACATCCATCAGTGCACACGTGGAGGAGAGAAGAATGACATTTCAGCAAAACCATAAATTCAAATCAAGCATTAACTCAGAATTTATTTGGGTTGTTGAGCAAATTTTAAAATCGTAACTTGTTTCTAAAGTCTCTAAGGACTGTAAGAAATCACAGACATGGAGTCTTGACTCCGTTTGATAGTAATTAGCAGTTATCGTAATAGGACTGAGTAGGTAATAGTTTTAAGTCTGATTTGATAGCTTTCAGGAACAGGACGAGAGAGCTTAGGGAGCCGGTCCTTAAAAAGTTTCATTTTCATTGTAAGTGTAGATCAGGATGGATAGAGGAGAGTAGAACAAAGTAGAACAAAATAGCAGGAACACCATGCAATTTTCGTTTTTCAGTAATGAATAGAACAGATAGGAGATTGTCATATATTTGTGTTCATTTACTGTTTCAAGAAAAGTGTGTTTTATTATGTGTGATGTTCATAATTTCATTTTCATTTCCTATTGAGAGTGGAGAGAATGGCTATATGATTCTATAATGAAACTGGATAAGTTTATGTTTTTTTTCTACTGAACCGTGTATGCAAGGTGTGCATTCCCTAATTCAAGGTGTGTGTTAACTGGATCTCAAAACAATTCAGAGAGGGAGGTTCAGAGAAGAACAAGGAGGCTTGATATTCTAGGTGTAAGGAGTACACAGAACTTAGAGCCGACTAAGTTTGAAGAAACAACAAAGAAGAATGTCAGGAGGGCATGAGGTATTTTATTTTCAAGAAAATCCCTTTGAATCTGAGTTATTTGAAATCCTCGAACGCAAGGTGTGTGTAGGAGTTCGAATCTTTAAGGAGAAGAAGCTCAAGAGGGAGTGTGTTTTTGTTCATAGAGATCCAGCTGAAGAAGGACTGAAGACTTAGTCCTTGACACTTAGAAGATTTCCTAAGTCTGGGAAGAAAAGTTGCAGAAGCTCAGGGGGGAGACCACAGTAACCATCAAATCTGAACGTAAAGAGCCAATAGTCGTCGGATCTAGAAGAACAACAAGGAGTTGAATGGATGGTGGAAATACTTTGAGATGAAGTGTCGATCTTCTGATAGACGTCATATCTATGGAAGTAGCACGAACCTTAGCAACTTGTGCCCAAAGGAGGATTTCAACATTCGGCGTCTGGAGGAACAAGGGTAAAGTTCCTTTGGACTCATGTGTTGCAAAATCCCAACGACCGTCAGATTTCACGGAAGACACCCGTCAAGTAGGGAAGAGATCAAGAGTTGGGACATGTGGTGAGTAGTCAGTGTTTGGGAGAATCACCGAAAGAATCAAGACCATCCATCGTGAAGAGGACAAGTGGTGAAAAGATCTGATCGATCGGGGGAATCACGAGGAAAAGAGTGGAGGATTTGCGAGAAGGAAATCTGTGAAATCATCTAAACCATCCCTTAGGAAGAATAAGACGGAGGATCCTGACCGGTTTTCAAGGGGCAGCAGAGAACTTCGATCCAGTGCGAAAGGATTTCGGAGTTTCAACGTTCGGGGAACTGAAGGTGCAGGACCTTTAGTCTCACAAGTTGCGAAACCCCGAAGTGTGAAACCCTGACGCACTCAAGGTTTGACCCTAGGTCATGGGACTGGGTCATATGGTGATCCAGTAAGGGAGGTGTTAGAAGAATGTGGGATCCTTTCGGAGTTTGAAACTTCGGGAGTTGAGAGGTAGGAGAGCATGTTCATGGGTTTGTCGAACCGCGAACTCTGATAGCCTTTTTGGTGTAGACACGTGGTCGCGGGACATGGTCACGTGAGGTAGGAGCTGAGAACCTTAAGCCCACAATTGGGATTCGGGGATTCAAGTTGAAAAGGAATGGGATGCTTGACTGTAGAAGTCCGGATCCACGAAAAGTGTTTTTTGGTTTAGTGCGAGGTCACGACGAACAGTCGCATGGACCAAGATTTAAGCACAGGCTAATCTCCGTTAAGCTCTTTTCGGCATTCGGTGGTTGTAGAAACAAGGATTTATCCCTCGAGAAATCCCGAATCGTGAAATGTGAAACACACCTTATGGGTAAGGCCATGGTCATAAGGATGATCACGTGAAGGGGGAGCTCGCGCTTGATGTTGGAGTCTTCACGCACGAGTTCTAAACAAGAGGACCTGTGGATGTGATTTATAGGGTTCCAGTGAGGACCTGAAAGAGTCATTCCAGCTTGGAGTTAGAGGACGATCCAGTGACCGGGAGGTTGCGGACCCCACTGGGGTAGGGGGTTTGCATCAGCCTTGCATTTGAGGGAAAATTTAGGGAAATGATGGACCTGGGGAAAAATATATAAAGGAAGATTGGACTCCCAGAGCCCGATTTTGTTGCTCTGATCTAAGAAAGTGTCTTTGAGCCACAACTGCAAATCTGCGAAGTCAACTTCACACCTTGTGTCTGATATCAAATGATCTTTGTCGGCCAATGGGATCTTGTCGAGGTTGACAGGAGGTGGGAGGAAAGGATTTTCTCTGGCTTCTACTTTCTTGGATTTTTGCGCCATTGCTGTGAAGAGTATCTGCAATTCAAACAAAATGTTAGTGGTAATGGATGTGGCTGGATGAGGCATTGCAGAGGCGAAGGAAAATGAATCTCTTGATACGCAGGGAATATGAATGGAATGGAAGATGACTGAAACAGGGTTGAATTTGAGTGGATGGGTATCCGCTTGGGCGAACAAGGACAGGTCATATGGACAATGGGTATGTGGCCAATCATAAATCGCCAACGGGTCATTTAGAGCATGAGAGTGCAGGATGAAGGATGTCTGAAGTGTACCTCTTGTCAACGTGTGCACTGGTGATTGGAAGGAGAACGGAAAAGATATGACCTGTAACGGTTAGATGGATGGGACATGCTAACGGGGTCGTGACGTGGAACTTGCAGAGGGTGGTGGTGAATTGTAACACTGATAAATGGTAAATGTTTGTAGAGGGGGAGTTTGGACGCAATGAGGTGACGTCGCATTGCGATGGGGCTCATCTGGATTTGTTTCATTCTAGACCCCCCCCCCCTTC
>CBVK0100393016.1:0-11591 GCA_900067695.1 Picea abies | reverse complement strand
ACCTCCTATAAAAACAGAATGGTCGGGGGGGTCCGGAATCTTCTGTGGGCCATCCGATTGTGCGTTGGTCAGATGGTCGTAGATATGAGTGCACATCTTAAACATCTTTTCGAACACCAACCCCCCCACCATGGGGTTAGAAAAACACTTTATCATCCAAAATCTTGCATTTTTCATCAGTCATCATACATATTTCTTGAAAATAAGTTGTTTAACCTATGTCCTTTCCTACATCATTTGCACCTTTAGCCCAGCTTAGACTATTGGACTAAGAAAATACTCTACCTAGGGGCTATTTGACCAAGATTAGGCTGTTTGGTCAAATTTATTCACTAACTAACCTATCATCCTGACTAAGATTAGATAGTTTAGTCAAACTTATTCACTAAGTCCATCAACATCAATTTAAAAGGACCTGGCCATGCTTAGACTGTATGGATCAAGCCATTATTATTGCATGGGGTTTTATTTATTTTCTTTTATGCCTTCTTTTATTCTTTTCTCATTTTCTTTTATTTTTTTCTTTCTTTTTCAGGATGTAGTAATCTCTGCAAATCAAAAACACTGAAGGGAACAAAATTGCAATCAATAGTTGATCCTATAAATTATAGGGTTATAACATAATATTTCTTGGTACTACATGAATTTGAAGATGTATTCCAAGAAATATCAGGGTTTCCACCAAGAAGGGAGATATATTTCTCTATTGATATAGTGCCAGGAGTTGCCCCAGTGTCAAAAACACCTTAAAGAATAAGCACACCAGAGTTAAAATAATTACAAATGAAGTTGGAGGAATTTTTGAAGAAAGGGTACATACATCCAAGTGTTTCACCTTGGGGAGCACCAATACTTTTTGTCAAAGAAGAAGGATGAAACCTTGAGTTTGTGTATTGACTTTCGACAACTGAACGAGTATACTATAAAGAACAAGTATCATCTACCCAGAATTGATGACCTCTTTGATTAGCTAAGAGGAGCAAAGATATTTTCGAAGATTGACCCAAGGTTAGGATACCATCAAGTAAGAATCAAGGAATAAGACATTCATAATACAACCTTCAGGACCAGGTATGGGCATTATGAATTTGTAGTGGTGCTATTTGGACTAACCAATTCTCCAACTGTCTTTATGTGCTTAATGAATGGCATATTCAAAAATTATTTGGATAAGTTTGTCATAATGTTATTGGATGACATACTTGTCTATTCTAAGTCTCAAGAAGAGAATGAACATCACTTAAGACTGGTATTGCAAGTGCTGAGAGAACATCAGTTGTATGCCAAGACGATTAAGTGTTCATTTTATAAAAAACAAATACATTACTTGGGACACATATTTCAGAGCAGGGCATAACAATAGATCCATAGAAGATTGAAGCCATTAGAGGATGGCCAACACCCAAAAATGTGACAAAATTCATATCTTTTATGGGATTAGTTGGTTACTACATAAGGTTCATAGTAGGGTTCTCTAAGATTGCTCATCCCATCACTTCTTTGCAAAAGAAGGGAACTAAATTTGAATGGACAGCTAAGTGTGAAGAGAATTTTAATATGTTGAAGGATTTACTTACTAGTGCACCTGTGTTAAATATTGTTGACCCAAATGAAAGTTTTATGGTATGTACAGATGCATGTAAGGAAGGAATTGGGGGAGTTCTCATGAAAAGTGGACATGTCATTGGTTATGAGTCCAGAAAGCTTAAGGAACATGAGAGGAACTATGCCACACATGTGGTGCAGACCCCCTTCTCTCATAAGGGTTGCGCGACCTCCTGGTCAGGATATTCGATTCTAGACTCGAGTGGCTCTCTGAAACCTCACTAGCCTTGTTCTGTGTTGAACACAAGTCCTCTTGGCTCCCTATGTAGGCCTCACAACAGAGTGACCTTCCCTTTTGCATTCTACGAAAATCTCAGAGTATCAGGCAGTAGCACCTTTTCTCTCGGCCCCTCCTCTGATGTGACCTTGGGAGATGACCACACGATTGTGGGCATGGCCACAAGCGGTTGAAGTCAAACTACTTTTGGGCCCACAATTCTCCTCGAGCCTCCACGTGTCTTCCTGGCGAAACCACGGTATGGACTGCGACCCACCCTCAATTTTTTAAAGTCTGTGCAACTCTTGTCCCTGCAATGTGAGATGACCATTGTTGAGCTCTAAATCTACCTAAGTAAATTAGAGTGCATTTATTATCAATCCGGTGTTTGTAAGACTTAGAGGCATGTCCAAAGTATATGGATTTTAGAGATAGTTTTTATCTTTTATGGAGATAACTCAAAGACTTATTCTAAGGCTGAATGTGAAAGAGATGCTAAGCTCCTATTCAGGAGTCATCTTCGTAGATCTCATGACAGTGATCAGCACTTGCTTTTCCAAATGGTAAAAACAGTAAGCGTAAAACCTAGTCTAAGGTTGACTGTGCAAGAGGTACTAAGCTTCTATTCAGAAGTCGTCTTCATAGTCCTCATAACAATAATCAACTTGCTTTTTCAAATGGTAAAAACAGTAAGCATTCAAGAGACAGTTTAAAAACTATCAAATGTTGGAAGAATGAAACTCTTATTCAAGAGATGCATTCATCATTCTTCTTTCATTCATTCATTAACATCAAATCCAATCAAAATACTGAAAGCATGAAATAACTCAAAAGAATTCAAAACTATCTTAATGCTTGAAGTCTAACTGCTCATTGAGTTCTCATTCAAGAATCCATTCACAATGATGAGTAAGTATTGAAAACATTAAGCATGTAACTGAACTATGAAACTCATTTACCTACAACAAGATAAAATTCATCTACAGCAAACAAGATCTAAAACATGTACTTTGAAAAATAACACAAAAAGGAAAGAGTGTACTAGTTGGCAATGGGGGCCCTCCACTGCTTCCCTGGTACACTTTGGTTAACTTCAGCTACGAAATGACTCCAATA
The DNA here is from genome assembly GCA_900067695.1 of Picea abies. Lineage (NCBI taxonomy): Eukaryota > Viridiplantae > Streptophyta > Pinopsida > Pinales > Pinaceae > Picea > Picea abies. The sequence continues at coordinate 8,653 of CBVK0100393016.1, read as the reverse complement.
GCATTCAAATCACCATGAGCATTCAAATGAACAAAAACACAGATCTGATCTTCAAGAGTGCAAATTCTCAAGTTTCTTCATTCATCCAAAGGTTCCCCTACTAGCTTAAACTTAAGAGTATTTATACAAGAGTTCAAAAACCATAAATGCTAAAATGTCTCCTAAATATCATAAGTAGATCCACAATATCCTAGGAGGGTCGAATGCCTCCTCTAGATCCTCAAAACATGGTCAAAATCCCACGAAATCAAAAACTGTCCAAGATTTAATGCTGAAACAGGGCAATTTCTGCTGAAGTGGCCTTGTTTGACCAGCGTTGACCGGGCATCTAGCAATCTCAGATTTCGAATCTGATAGCTTATTCACCATCCTTGTACATCTGGAAACACAACCCAAGTGTTGTATTTCGCCCAGGTGTCCTGCAAGTATACAAATGACGGAGCTTTTACGGGATTTGGTCAAATCCTGTAATTTCTGCTAAATTTCCAATTTTAATGCAAAAATTTAGAAAATTCAATTCTGAAGTTAAAGGATGACAAATATACCTTGGATAGGTTGTTTTTATGGGAAATGTGAATAAAATGAAGGAAAAATGGGCAAATAAAGAGGCAAAAGTATGGTTTATGGAAGCACAAAAATGGACTCAACAACCATCGATATCAAAATATTGACGATGCTTCCAGACGGACAACTAAGATCTATTCCTTTGAATCAATGGTTTGGATCTCCCTCTCTCTGATCGACGGTTGTGTTCGATTCAGAATTCCAGACTTTAGAATTTTCAAATCTCAAACCTTATTTTCCTTTGCAAAGTAATCTTCCAGAGCAGAAGATCTACTGACACCTGCCCCCTTCAATCAACGGCTGTGATCTCTGTATGTCTCTGAGCTTCGGAGTTTTTAAGTTTCAAACCTCGCCTTCTTTTGTACTCCAATCTTCCAGAGTGGATGATCGGCAGACACCTATCCTCGGATCAACGATCTTGTGACCCTCCCCTCGATCGACGGTCAAGATCTCCTCCGGGTTTCAGAATTTGGGGATCTCAAACCTCAAACTTCACCCTTCTCCATATGGATTCTATCTAAAGGTTGTGATTCGTTGACGCGTGTCCTCCTGATCTGATGGTCAAGGATTACTTTGAATCTTTAACTAGAGTTCTCATATCCTCACCACATCTCCTCCAGATACGATGGCTCAGATTCACTTCGGGTCTTCGAGATTCGGCCATCTCAATTCTCAAACTGAAAATCCTATGAAAAATTTCCCAAAACTCATGATCTGTTGACACATACCCCTCTGGATCTAATGGTCCAGCTTTGCTTTGGCTCTCTGTCTCTTCACGCTTCAGGAATCTCAAGTTTCAAACTTGCTTCCTCCCAAGCTCACGACATTTGACAGCTCAGATTCGCTAGATTTATCCAACACTAGACATTCACCTCGGATGATGTGACGGATCATTCTACTTTAGATGATCAAATGACGAAGATTTCACTCCAGAATTAAGAATTTTCAAGTCTCAAGTCTCAAGTCTTGGTGAGTTCTCTCTCCTATGTGTATGAGGTGTTAAAGCTCATGTACCTTGTCTTGAACCAAACGACTATTGATCTTTGCGATGTGATCCAATGACCATTGTCACTCCTCCTCCTGAGCTTCTGATCTCTCTAACTTAGAGTATTTTCTAAGTGTTCAAAGGTTTCGAACCTTTGCTCCTCCGATGAGTTCAACTCTTGGATCTTGTTAACACTTATAAAAAGTGTTATTCCTCTTGATCTTGGTCTTGTGAAGACTTCAACTTCCTGCGCACTCCTTGTGTTTCAGGGATTTCGATAACTTAGATCCAAAGGATTTCTCGAAGATAAATTCCTCTCGCCCCTCTGGTGTTCTCCTTTTGCTCGATGCACACCTTGCAACTGGTTATTATGCAAGGTTTGAATTATTGTGGACAATTGTGCACTCCTTGTAGCAGTCACTTTGCACTCCTTGCAAAGGGAAAGTTTCATTCTATCTCTTCTAAGCTTCAGCACCGAAACAAATCCCGTCAAGGCACTTCTTGAGTCCCGTGTGCACACCTTGCACTGATTTCAACATAAGAGAAACAATTGAAACTTATTCTAACATTCATAGTTCCATACATTCATTTGCAGAAACAAAAACAACAGGAAATTTGCAAGCAATAACAAAATCCACACACATTGGATCAATTTTCCTTTGTTGTATTCATTCAAAATAAAAATGGTTACAGTTATAATCAAAACAAAAACTACAAACCCAAAATTCTCCTACTAACTTGTAGCTAGCCTCATTTGGGCATACAAAACCTCTATTTATCTCAGAGGGTTCTTAGGGTTCCTCCCCCCCCCGACTATTTGTCTACTCCTAACATAACGACTATCTTAGATCAGTCACATTCCAAAGCAGGAGTGGAAACTCCCACTTTGCTTGCAATCATTCAAGTGTGCTTCAGAAGATTTTCCAGCACTGAGTTCAGGCATGCTTCAAATTATCTCTCGGCGCTGAGTTCAGGTGTGCTACAAAATACCTCTTGGCACTGAGTCTAGGCGTGCTTCAAAAATATTCGTCGTAACTGCCAGTGTTGAGATTCTGAAAATATTCCCAGGCATTGAGTGGTCCTACTCCATGTGCTCGCTAACGATGCTCATGCATCATACTCCCCTTGAAAAATATTCATGGACTCATGTCCATGAGCTCTTGCACCGACTTTCCATTCTTTTGGATATCAACTTCACTTTCCCAACTGGCATCTTCTATTGGGTGTCCCTTCCACTTGACCAGTTATTCAAAATAGGTCTTCCTCCTGGTCCTTTTGTCAATCCTCTGATCAATGATCTTCTCCATCTGTGGTTTTTCTGCTATAGGCATTTGTTTCTCCCACTGAATCTTCTATTGATCTTCTGATCCCTTTGTGTCATGTTTCCTGTAAGGATACAGGTCTAAAACATTGAATATGGGCGATATTCCCACATCATCTGGAAGCTCAATCTCATAGGCGTTTTCATCAAACTTCCTCAAGATCTTACATGGTCCTATCGTTTTCATCTTTAACTTGTTATATGTTCCCCTAGGGAACCTTTCTTTCATGAGATGTGCTAGAACTCGATCTCCTACTTCAAATTGAAGTTCTTTGCGATGTTGATCGGATCTGTGCTTGTACTCTTGGTTAGAACTATGCAACTGTCCTTTGATCTAGCTATGGAGCTTCTGTATTTCTGCAGCAAAATCTTCTGCTCCAATGCTCCTAATCTCACTCCGTTCCAAGTCTCTCAACTCAGATATTCCTCTAGGTTGCATTCCATACAATATTTGGAATGGGATCTTTCTAGTGCTCCTGTTTGGTGAGTCATTGTATGCAAATTCTTCTTGTGGCCGAATTTGATCTCACTGATTATGGTGCTCAGTGACTAGACTCCTCAATAAGTTTCACAAACTTATGTTTACCACCTCAATCTACCCATTTGCCTGAGGGTGATAAGATGAGCTGAAGGACAAATATGTCCCAAATTTCTTCCACAATGTTCTCCAAAAGTGACCAACAAATTTTGTGTCTCTGTTCGAGACAATGCTTCTGGGTAGGCCGTGAAGTCTCACAACTTCCTTAAAGAATAGATTTGCAACATGTGTTGCATCACTGGTCTTCTGGCATGGGACAAAGTGTGTCATCTTTGAAAATATATCCACCACCAAAAATATGGAATCAAATCCTCTTTGCGTTCTTGGTAGTCCCAACACAAAATCCATGCTTATTGCATCCCAAGGCCTCTCTGGTATTGGAAATGGTTGATACAATCTAGTGTTCTGTCTTTTTCCTTTTGCATGTTGGCAGATTCTACATCTGTTCACAAAATTTATCACTTATGTTCTCATACCTGGCCAATAGTATGAACTTCTCAACTGTGCAAATGTTTTTTCATGGCTGAAATGTCCATCCAATTCTCCACTATGATTTTCCTTCGAAAGGTTATCCCTCATTGAGCATTTTGGTATGCACAATTGATTTTCCTTTAACAACAATCCCTCTTGAATCATATACTTTGTCCACTGGCTTCTATCTCTCAACACATGATTTTCACATGCTTCATATGCTTCCTTAAAATCTGTATCATCACAATACATATCCTTAAGGTGTTCAAACCCCAAGGTCTTCACCTGGAATTCCTGGACAATCAAACATCTCCTGCTTAATGCATTAGCAACCTTGTTAGCATTCCCAACAATATGTTTTATGAAAAAAGTAAAATTCTGCATAAACTCAACCCACTTTGCATGCCTCTGACTCAATCTTTCCTGCCTAGTTATGAATTATAAAGCCTAGTTATCGCTATACAAGACAAATTCTTGTGGGACAAGGTAATGTCTCCATTTCTTCAAGGCTTGAATTATGGCATAAAAATCCTTATCATATGTGGAGTATTTTCTCTTTGTCTCATTTAGCTTCTCACTGAAATAGGCAATAGGTCTATTATCCTAACTCAAAAATGCTCCAATTGCAACTCCACTTGCATCATATCTCACATGAAATGTCTTTTCAAAATTTGGCAAGACTAGAATTGGTCGTTCTGTTATTTTCTCCTTCAGTATATTGAAGCTCCTCTTGGCCTCCTCTGTCCATTTAAAATACTTGTGCTTCTTCTTCATTGTATCCATCACTGGCACACAAATCCCATTGAAGTCTCTAATGAACTTCCTATAGAAACTTTCTAATCCATGGAAGCTCCTTACCTCAAACACACTCTTTGGTGACGACCATTCTTTGATTGCTTTCACCTTCTTTGGATCCATATTCAGTTCATTTGAAGAGATCACAAAACCCAATTAAATGAGTTATGTCTTCATAAAAGATGACTTCTTCATATTTATCAACAGTTTCTCTTACTGTAGTCTCCTCATCACTAGTGTCAGGTGCCTCAAATTCTCCTCTTTAGTCCTGCTAAAGATCAGTATATCATTCAGATACACAACCACACACTTTCCAATGAAATCTTTCATTATTCCATTCATCAACCTCATAAAGGTACTCGGGGAATTTGTTAAGACAAATGGCATAACAACCCACTCATACAAACCTTCATTTGTCTTAAAGGTTATCTTCCACTCATCACCTTCTCTCATTAGACATTCTAATCTAGTGATACCCACTTTTCAAATCTATTTTAGAAAATAAATTTTCTCCACTTAAACAGTCCATTAAATCATCCATTCTTGGTAAAGGAAATCTATACCTGATGGTGATCTTGTTAATGGATCTCAAGTCTGTACACATTCTCCATCACCCATCCTTCTTTGGACTCAACATAGTTGGTATTGTGCATGGACTCAATCTCTCTCTGAACAAACCCTTGTCTAACAATTCCTGGACTTGGTTATTCACTTCCTCATTCTCTCGAGGTGTCAATCTGTATGCTACATTGTTTGGCAAAAAATCTCCTGGTATCAAGTCAATATGGTGGTTGATGCTTCTGATGGGTGGCAATGAGTTAGGCAGCTCATCCACCACTATGTCAACAAAATTTTCCACAATTCTTGAACTTCTTCAGGCAAATCATCCATCGAAGTGCTTGTAAGGATCACTCTAGGTTTCCCCACCATGACAAATTTCATCTCATGTTCTTTCTTGACTTCTTTCAGGAGTTTTGTCCCACTCATGAGAAGTATACTTGTGTTGGATTCCTCTTTCACTTGCTTCTCCTATATTGAAAGCAACATGTGTGTTCTACCATTCTTCTCCAACGTGTATGTATTCTTCCTCCCATCATGAATGGCATTCTTGTCAAACTTCCATGGTCTTCCCAACAAAATATGGCATACATCCATGGGAATTACATCACATAGAATTTCATCTCTATATCCTCCTATCTTAAATCCAACCAAGCATTGTTTAGTACCCATTACCTGGTGTCCTTTATGCAACCATGAGACTTTGTATGGATTTGGATGTGCAGTTGTCTCCAGCTTCAATTTCTCTACCATATATGTGGATACTAAGTTATCTGTGCTCCCAATGTCAATTATCACCTTGCATACTCTGTCTTTAGTCTTGCAAGCTGTCATGAATAGATTGTTCCTCTGCACTAGCTTTTCAACTTTTGTATCTAGTTTTAAGAGAACCTTCCTCAACACAGGAATCTTCCATCCTATGCTCCTTCTGCTTCAACATTCCATCTATGAAATTTGAGCTTCACCTCCTCCTTCTTTATTTTTCTCGGGACATTCCCAATACATGTGTTCTATCTTTCCACAAACATAACATCTTACTTCTCCTCCTCCACTTCTTCCTCTTCCTCTAGAAGAACTTCTTCCACCACCCTGTCTTCCTTGGGAACTTCCTCCTCTTTCCAAGTGACTATGTGGTTCCTCAGTCTCATCCTTAGACTCATGTGCCTTGTCATGGGTAACTCCCTTTCTTTTTGGGGGGGATGGGATTTTACCTCTTCCTCGCTGGGTAACTTCTCCTTTGCCTTTAGTGCAAAATGATAAGCATCCTCCACTGTCCTTACTGACATCATGCTAAGTTCATCCTGGATTTCATATTTTAGGCCATTTATATATTTGGCAACGTTTTCTTCATCTCTCTCTCTTTGTCTAGTTCTAATGTTCATCTGGTAGAACTCCTCTGTGTACTCCTTAATTGTCATCCCCTTCTATATCAGGTTCTACATCTTCCTGAATAGATTGATATGATAATCTTTGGGCATGAACTTAGCCTTTAGCTTGGCTACCATTCTGTCCCAATTATTTATATTTTATTTTCCCTTGCTTCTCCTCTCAGCCTACAGTTCATCCCACCACAGTGTTGCATGTCCTTTTAGCATGATGACAACCTGTTTCACCCTTTTCTCTTCATTGACTACTTCATAGTTAAAATGTTTGTCCATGGATCTTACCCAATCTAGCAGCTCTTCAACATATAAATTGCCTTCATACATTGGGACCTATATCTTGGCTCTGCCTCCCAATCTAGCAACTACTATCAGCAAGTGTTCTTCAGAAACATCCTCTCCTGCAGCTTCTTCGACTTCTACTTATTCACTTTCTGCATCGCTGTTGTCTCCAACATCAAGTGCTCGTCTATGTGTGGCTTCCATTGTCTCTAATCTTGCACAAAGTTCTTGCTTCTCTCTTTCTACAACCCAATTGGATAAAGGTGGTTCCACTCATCTCCTCAGTGGCATTGTGTTGACTATTTGTCACACACAGAGTAAAACTTTGAGTTCTTTTATCTCTTCTCCTTTTCCTGTTGTCTATAAGAAAACATTCTGCTCTGATACCACTTGGTGCAGACCCCCTTCTCTCCTAAGGGTTGTGCAACCTCACAGTCAGGATCTTTTATTCTAGAGTTGAGTGGCTCTCTAAAACCTCACTGGTCTCATTTTGTGTTGAACACAGGTCCTCTCGGCTCCCTTCGCATACCTCATGACACCACGACCTTCCCTTTTGCGTTATGCAAAAATCTCAGAGTATCGGGTGTTAGCGCCTTCCTCTCGACCCCTCTTCTGATTTGACCTTGGGCAATGACCACGCGATTGTGAGTGCGGACACAAGCGATTTGAAGTCAAACAACTTTTGGGCCCACAATTCTCCTCGAGCCTCAATGTGTCTTCCTAGCGAAACCACGGTATGGATTGCGACCCACCCTCGACTTTTTAAAGTCCGCGCAACTCCTGTCCCCGCAATGCGAGATGACCTTCAATATCACGATCTTGACAGTTCTTCCAGATGGACGAATGAGATCTATTCCTTGGAATCAGCGATCTGGATCTCCCTCTCTCTGATCAACGACTGTGATTGATTCAGAATTCCGGACTTCAGAATTTTTGAATCTCAAACCTTGGTTTCATTTGCAGAGCAATCTTCTGAAGTGGAATATTTGTTGGCACCTGCACCCTTCAATCAAAGGTTGTGATTTCTGCGGGTCTCCGCGCTTCGGGGTTTTGAAGTTTCAAACCTCGCCTTCTTTCATACTCCAATCTTCCAGAGTGTACGTTTGACAGACACCTGTCCTCACAATCAACGGTCCTTCCTTCACTTCGAGTGTTTGATCTTTCAACTCAGAGCAACAGTCTTGTGACCCTCCCCTAGATCGATGGTTGAGATCTGCTCTGAGTTTCAGACGTCAGGGATCTCAAACCTCAAACTTCACCCTTCTCCATATGGCTTCTATCCGAAGGTTGTGATCCACCGATGCGTGTCCTCCTAATCTAACGATTGAGGATTACTTCAGATCTTTACCCGGAGTTCTCAGATCCTCTCCACGTCTCCTCTAGATCTGATGGCTCAGATTCACTTCGGGTCTTCAGGTCTTTGGGATTCGGTTATCTCAATTCTCAAACTAAAAATCCCACGACAAATTTACCCGAACTCGGATTTTCTCACATGTACCCCTCTGGATCTAACGGTTGAGCTTTGCTTTGGCTCTCTGGCTCTTCACGCTTCAGGAATCTCAAGTTTCAAACTTGCTTTCTCCCAAGCTCACAACATCTAACGGCTCATATTCACTAGATTGATCCAATGTCGGACGTTCACCTCGAATGATCTAACGGCTCAATCTGCTTCAAATGATCGAATGACGGAGATGTCACTTTAGAAATCCGAAACTCTGGACTTTGGAAGTTTCAAGTCTCAGCTCCTCAGCAGATCG
>CBVK0100393014.1:1130-11409 GCA_900067695.1 Picea abies | reverse complement strand
TACTAATCAACTGAGAAGTCAAAACACTCCAACAAATAAATCATGTATGTGGAAGAAAATGTGATGACACACAAGGCTCTTATAACACAACAAGAACATCCCTTAATCCTAATCATTAGGTTATATATACACATGGAATTTAGTAATGACAGTTTCTTGATAGTATTAGATCACCAAAACATTAATTAATGTAGAAAAATAAAAACAATTGATACAAAGAGACACACAAAGCCAAACAAAGAAGGAATATCATATAATTCTTATAATGGTTAAGTTATGAATGATATCATGTGTTACTATGCATCTGACGATTATGGTTTATTTTCATAGATATTATAATTTACAAAATTTATCAATTTATAAAACAGTGGAAGATTTACGGAATAATACAAAAAATTCAGACAAAACAAATCTGATTTTGGACAGAAATGGTCTACTATGATTTAAAAACAAAATATACATACCAAATTGAGTTGAATTAAAGTTAATGGTTTTTGACGAGGTACACAAGAAACCATATTCTAGTCATGTGGGATACCAAAAAATGGTAACAACACTAAGGAAGATATTTTATTGGCTTAATATGAAGGGAGGAACAACAAAATACTTAGCTAAGTGTCAATATTGTCAGCACGTGAAAGCCCAACACCAACTTCCATCTGGCTTGTTGCATCCCTTACCTGTGTCGGAATGGAAATGGGAGACTATATCACTAGAATCTATTACAAGTTTTCCTAGAACTCAAAAACAAAATGATTCAATTATGTTGGTCATCTATAAGCTTAGTAAGTCTGTACACTTTATTCCTCTGAAGTCTACCTTTAAAGCTATTTACATTGCTGAAATATTCATGAAAGAAATTTTTAGACTACATGGTATTCCTAAAACGGTGATTTCAAATAGAGACATAAAATTTACATCTACATTTTGGAAATAATTTTTTGGAGGGTTATATACTAACCTGAATTTCATCACCGATTATGATCCAAAAATAGATGGTCATACCAAATTAGAAAACCAAATTGAAGGAGATATGCTATGCATGTACGCAATGACAAAATCAATCAAGTGGGAAGACTACCTACACTTGGTGAAATTTACGTACAACAATGGTTAGCAAACTTCGGCTAAGATGAGCCCCTTCAAAATATTGTACGAGAGAAAGTGTACAAATTTGATTAGATGGGATAACTGAGTTGGCAGATTCATGGTGGGATTATAAAGTCTCCAGGAAGAATACGCACAACAAAATTTAAAAGAGGCACATGAAAGATAGAAAAGTTAAGCGGACCTGAAAATAAGACACATAGAATTTCAAGTGGGAGACCACATCTATTTAAAATTCAAGGCCAGAATAAGTTTGCTGAAGGTAGGGAATTGTGCCAAGTTAGCATGCATGTTTTTTGGTCCTTTTGAGATCTTAGCTTGAATTGGACCCATGGAGTATCAACTTGCACTTCCTGCCAATCTAAAAATTCATAATGTATTTCATGTTTCTTTATTAAAGAATTATGTTCATGACCCTAATCATATGATCGATTGGAACTTGGTGCAGGTGGAACCAGAAGGCGAGTTCCAAGTGGAACCTCTACACATTCATGAAAGGAGATAAATATAACTTCATAACAGAGCCATCGCCTAGGTAAAAGTCCAATGAAAGCACTTTAGTCCTAAGGAGGCCACTTGGGAGTTGGAGAGTTGCATAAATATCATCCGATCCTATTCTAAGGAAGGGATGAACACTAAGGACAATGTTTTATTAAAGGCGGAAAGGATGTAACATACCCGAAAATAAAATATTTTTAAGTTGAAAATACTTAGAGATTTATTTCCGTTTTTGGTAAATTCGAAATTGGAAAATTATTGCAATTTATGGAAATTTTGAATTTTGAATTTAGCTAATTTTAATTTATGAGTATGAATGTTGGGAAAAGATTTTATTTGATTCAACTAACTCTTTGACTATGACACTTGTAAGAAACAAATATTTTTTATATTTATTGTTGATGGACAAATGGAACAACCAGGTTGAAATCATATGACCATGACTCCATGAGTGGGGACATGTTTGAACTGCCTTAGAGTTGAATGTTACAAGTGGAAAATCAAGAATTTCGCCATTGTCACCACCTGAAAATGATGGATTTTCAAAGATATGAAAATTACCAAGGCGAAAAGACCTAGGCACAATTGCTTTTGGATATATATATATATCATATGGGAGGAGGGAGGACGCAGCCTAGTATAATCGGGAAAATAATTATCTCTTGCTATTATGAAAACTATTTTCTGAGTGTGAGGCAAGGAGAATTTTTTTGAAATAGAAAGACTATAGCTGAGGATGAGTTCTAGAGTTCTCCCTCATGGATTCATGGTTAGGCTAGGTAGTGAGTGGTGCAAGTAGATTTGGTTGTTCCCTTCTAAGTTTGGGAGGAACTTGGTTGTTCCATTTGTTGTATGATAATTGCTCACATATGTCCATATACTCCTTCTCTGATTGAACGTTATTTTTTTGATGACTGATATAATGCATCTCTTTAATTATGGATGAATGGATTTATTGACTCAAATGTTGTTGAAATGAAATAAAATGTAGTATAAATCTCACAGTTTTATTCTATCCCTTGAGTAATATATTTTCTTTGTACTAAACGTAAATGGGACTCTGTTATATAAGTTTATAGAAGATGTAATTAAACTTATTACATATCCCAAAATCAGGCCAAAAAAAAAAGGTGTATTCAACCCTACATAATTACTGTGTTTATAATCTTCCAACAATGAAACATCATTACAACAACTGAATATATTTGTTAACGAGTCATAATAGGAGCCTAGATTGAACCCTCCACAATAACGATATTCTAGGTTGGACAGTTAGTTCTCTTATTAGAACATGGATTGATAAACTCTGAGAGTACTGTAAAGGAACCCCAGTACCTTTTGCATAAGGAAATTTCCAAAATTCAAGTATTTCATGGAAACGAATCCTGTAAAAAGACCAAGAGAATTTCAATTAATATTTAGTAGGAAGCAGTTGAAATTCTTATGATGAATGTAAAATTAAATTACCAAGGAAAATAATTATAAAAGAGACAACACAAGAAAGTTTTGGATTGTACTTAACTTGGGGTCTAAAGTAAAAGTTGTCTTCCACCTCAACATCCTTGACAACGTCATCCACAAACCAATGGGGGGTTGGAGGAGGCAAGGACTGCCTGACGGGTACCCTTGTAGTCAAAGGGGGCCCATCATTTTATTTTAGAAACCAAACATTTAGCAATACTTCGAGAAAGAGAATAATCATACATCATCCAAACAAATATAATGAAGAATGTACACTCAATCTAGGATCCTCAAGATTTGCCCAGCTGGCCATATAATGAGGTTACGAAATTATTCTTGTTTTAATCAAAATCCTCTTGAAATAAACATCACGAATAGAATTTTAAATAAACTTGAGTTTTCTTTCGTGGATGTGATTTGATAAAAGAAGTTAAGACATTTAAACCTTTTGGACAACAAACAAGGTAATTCTTCGGCGAGGTCCCAAAGGGAAAAAACTGTAGATTAAAAGGAATGTCATTTAATTTTTTGGATAACACGAATTAAATTGAACATGCCAAGAAATAAGTTCTCATGTAATTAATTGTATTGCAAAGATTTATCTCAAGAATTATCTTGGTCAAATGTAGTAAAGGCCGAGTGTTACTAGCATACTCAAGAATTTAGGCATTTTGTGATTTCATAAGGCAGGGATATAAAAGAAAACTAATTATGCCATTCAAAGAAACAACTCTTGACCTTCACGAGTACCAAGACTTTACCCTCATAAATTTATATACCAAGGATATCACTAAAAAAAATCCAGAGTTACTTGATATCAGTGTTTCTATAACAAAAGGGAAAGACTCAATGACATGAAGGTCATAAGGAAACGCTTCTCCACACAATTGTGAAAACTAGTTCCCGACTATGGTAGAAAACCCAAGAAAACAACATAGCACACAGTCAAAACAACAAATTGATTTTGAAGCTATACTGAAGTAATAGATTTTCCTAAGGGCTCAAGTACGAACTATTGTTTTACCTCGAGCCCGTAAGGTTCAAGGAACTTAGGCAAAGAAACATTTAAAATACAGTAAGTTGTCATCACGCATGGTCCGAGAAAACAATACGAAGGATAGGTATAAAACCAAAGTAAACCCAAAAAAAAAACTCAGTGAAATTCCATTACCAAAATTCTACACCAGACCCTCTTAAGAGTTTCTAAAAGAACTGATACATACAGAAAAACATTTCTTAATATTGAGATTCGGATATATAACAACAAGAGAATCCTTACCTAGTTTATGGTAGCATTTGATAGATGTGGTCTGCCATGCTCTTCTCTACAAGAGCAAGCCCAACTCCACCAAAGTGATGGTTATGCTACAATGAAAGACTAAATTAGGGTTATCACAGTAAACAAAGGGAAATCTACATAGAGCCGAGAGGATGGGTGAAACAATAGACTTGGGAGAATCCCCGTAGGTTAAGCTTAATGGAATTAATACATATTTTTACCCATCCCATGTGATTATATCAATGTGGAAGCAATTTTATGGACATAGTAAACAAGTGATGGTCCCAAGGAGACAAGTTATAGACCTCCATAAATGTCATTGGCAGGACTCATTTACACCATGATAGTCATATACTATCAGACTAGGACAAGTGTAATGACATATTAGTTCTAGGTTATAGTTTAGTTAGAGTTCTATACTTCATTCCAAATCCATTATTCCTTGTTCTAGTGTTAGTTAGAGGTTTATTCCTAATGAGTGGAGTAAACAACTAAGAATAAGCAACAGACACCCCACCGTTTGATTCAATTGTTCTAGGCCTTAATGCTATCACGTGTCGAATGTCATGTGGATAGAATGTGTTCCGTCACACAAGTCTGAGGGGTTAATTTTATTAATTCAAAGCCAGTATAGAAATATGCATTTATTTATTTCCATAGTATGTATATAACTTGCTCTTATTGAATGTTTACTCGATGGTGAATATATATAAATTTCTTAATACAAAGCGAGTGATGAAATCTGCATTTGTTGTTTTCCATAATATGTATATAATTAGCTTGCGCAAATTGAATGCATACTCTATGGTGAGTAACTATATATGTATATAGTTACATTCTCTTAGGTATTAAACTACCTTCCTTAAGAATAGGAATAAGTTAGAGTTCTTTAGTTCTAATTGTCAAGGATATGCTAAATGTAAAGAATGAAAATAAAAAGTAGTGTTAAATCACATCATAGTATCATTAAGAAATGTTAGAGAATAAATGAAAGTATTTCATAATAACCCTAGCAAAACAAATTATGGGTAAATGTGGGATTCATTACATGATCAGTATGGACTGGCTGGAATCACATGAGGCGATACTCAACTATAAGATGAAACGTTTGAGCTTGGTCAATGATGAGTGATAGAGACACGTGATTGTGGGTCGAAACTAGGGAGTTTCTCTCAGGTTCATCTCTTCCTTGCAACTACAAAATATAATGGGCAAGGGTTGGTAGCTATATGCCATATTTGTGTTAAAAGGAAAAGGCATGGCGGAAGCACTGGAAAAACCTTTTGTTATTATGAGAGTTTGTGTAACAACCTCCTTGTTACGACAACAACTTTGATAACAGGTGCAATTTTTTTTGTTTTTAAAAGTGTGTGCGCGCGTGTAAAAAGGAAACATACACACTTGGCTCTACATCGCCACCCGACGACTAACAAGACGCAACCACGATGATCAAAACAAGAAGACATAAGGCACACAACAAGTAACTGCAAGCATTAAATGACCATAGACATAAGGCACACAAAAAGTAACTGCAAGCATTAAACGACATACTGTGTTATGTACAGTACGAACATAGATGGAACAATCCATAGTAGTAGATTTTACTATTTCTGCACAGGAAAGAAAGGCATTTAATCTTAGTTCTCTCCTCCGGAGAGAGAGAATGTCAGATAGGCTCCTGGCCAACTGCTCAGGTAGAAACTAGTAATCTCTGTCAGGAGGTCGCAGTGGTGGGAACTATGCCTTTAAAGAGCCTGAGACTACTGATACGACCTTAGAGGTGTGTCACAAGAGTATTAACCCTGCCTTTAAATGGACTGAGACTCTTGATACAACACTGGATTCTCTACATAGAAAATAACCACACCCACAGACTTATATACATAGCGACTAGATTTATCAGATCAAAGGGTCTGATATCATACAACTGTGAGTTTGGACAATTCCAATTTTAGTACTAACCCTGAAATTAACCTGACCCTAAACGTCAACATAGAAATAAACAACAACTTTATTAACCCTAAATTTAACAGCCCAACCCTAAGACAATCAAATAAAAGCACCCTACAGAAGGAACCCATCAGATAAGGGTGCCCACCAGAATAAGGGCAACAGAGAAAAACCCAATACGCAATAAAACAAAAGCCAATTGAGCAATAGGATTTATATGAAGAATAGCAGGACACACTAGGGCATAGCTCCGATTTTGAATTGTCTAAACTCTTTAGGTACGATTAGTATCTTTTTAAGATCAAGCTCATTTAACTCAGGCATCACTTATCAAGTGATTCAACGCATGTAACCAACACCACTCTTATGTAGCTCACTAGGTAACGTAAAGAAATGAATCGTCTTACTCAAGTGTTAAATCAAGCATTTATTACCAATTTCATATCCACACATTTAAAGAAAATATACATTTTTCCAAGGTAATACTATAGGATCAAATTTTAAAGAACAATTTAAGGACGTAAGGGTTGCTTTATTTATCTATTAAAGGATTAAAGGATTAATACCTTTTAACAACACAAGAATTCAAGGATAAATTGCAACCCTATACCAAGGTATCTTAAGGTAAGGGACTTAATTATAAAGGAGATAAGGAAGGATCCCAATCACTAACAACATAATAACATATTGTACCTGGCCTTAAAGGACATCACAATTAACATATTAACACATAAAATTTAACTTCTCATTATTCCATTCTATGCTAAAAGAGCTATGGACATTTATAATATTTGGGGGGATAAGGCAAGTGTGGTGGAACCACTCCATCCATAACAAGTAACTAACCCAAGCCGTAGATCTGCAACTAGGCAACCATATTAACTAGAATGCTAATATTACAAAAACGAGAAGTGATATCAAGTCCCTCATCACAAGAAGTTAGTTTTGTATTTAAAGATAAGGAATAAATCCTATAACTGGGTAGTGATCGTAAGTAGGTGACAAGGCACAAGATGGAAGTGCAGATTAAATAGGCCTTCAAAATTGGCATTGCTGGGTAAGAATAAAGCAAGAACTCAGGGCGGGGGAAAAGTCAGTCAACTGTAACCCGAATGCATTTAATTTCACAAAATCCCTACCCACAATTAAATTTTGCATTGCTACAGTTGAAATTGTTTCATCAATTGTTTAAATCTCACGTCAAATCACATACGGAGCGTATATTATGCAGTGTGCATTCAAGCAATTATGTATTGTGCATTCAAGCGTAGATTATATACTAAAACATATCAGTAAATTCAAGCAACTAAATATGTTGGTAAATTCAAGCATGTAACCATAAATTAGCCCCAAGAGGTGAACTCTAGTCGACTACAGAACTTTACGGCCATCCGTGTAGAGATTTTTGCTGACAGAAAAAAAAACAAGGAAAAGGGAAAACATGGGTATCAGGCCACGGTTGTAAAGGAAATTTGAGTCCCTTACAGAACTTTTCCATGCAGCAGAGGGAAACGGTCAGCCGCGATTAATGGCAGAATTGCCAGGAAGGAGATACCCCGGGAAAAATGCACAGAGGTAATAAAGCATGCGCAAATAAAAAAAATTTACCCAATAACAACCTGTAACCATAAACTTATTACCCAATGATGAATCGCGTTCTGAAAAAGGGAGGTGAATCCATGGTTATCTGAGGAGATAATTATGAATGCATGGTCAGGGTCCTAAAATAATTCATCCATAAAATAAATAAAGAAAAATGTAGAGATGTAAAAACAAAAATCGCAGAGATCAAGGTGATTGAAACTGGGTGGGTATTCACCCCCAATTCACAGAGAAACGTCAACGCAAATGCAGAGAGAAGTAACATGAAAATAGAGCAATTATGTGGTCAAAAACGCGTGGGTAACTTTCCCCAATTCATTGAGAAACACAACACAATGCAAATATATAAAAACCCAATTGCAGAGATCAAGTGGTCAAAATGTGCGGTTACTCTCCACTAGGTCACAGAGAATTACAACCAAACATAAAATGCAGAGCTAGGTCAACAGCCAACCTCATTACCATTGCTGAAGATTCAACCTACCATTTTATTAATATATATTTAAATTTTCTTTCTCAACCCTACCAATTTACCACAACAGGGATAACATGTATATAGATAGATTTACAAATGTTACCACAACTACCAACATAGAAGTAAGGATTTTACCACCGATACATGACGACAACGCATAAGATAAAACAAGTCAAAATACAAGAAGCAACCACAGGTAGAGGTTTACGCTTATCACATCTCGGGAATATAAAGCCATGAAGGGCATCATGGAAGCATAAGGTCAAAACCAAGGAACAATCAACCCAAACCAGAACGTTGACCACAAAATCTTTAGGCAAATAATGAATCGGCAGGGGCTCAAGACCGAATTCTTCCATTTACAGTGAACATACAGATCAAGCATAAGTTACCAATGCATTCTACTCTACAAAATAATGAGCGTACCTTTTCCTTATCGCCCGCCTCATTTGAAGTCCATGTGCTCTGTGTCGCTCCCCCCCGTCGACTATCGAGACCTCACTGTAATGATCCCAAGCCAAATTCTTTCTTGGAATCACTAACTACTACTAATTTATTGAGTTTTTAAGTGCATACAAGATTCATCAACACATGGAGATCACAATATATTCAGGATGTAGAAGCACAAGCAAAGATCTGACCTTTTTATTATGAGCAATGTAAGATCAATACAATAGATTGCCGATCTGGCATAAACCTCAGATGGTCATACAAGCAATAGATATGAGCTGCTACAAAATGCTCCCGAAAATAGAAAATGAGCCTCCAAAGGCTGGATATACAATGAAGACTAAATCAAGCAGGTCTGAGCCGTACTAATGCTCAACCTCCAAGCTGGAAAGTGCCAAGTCCTGCTAGAATGCCGAAGCCCTGAATAATTCTGCCCTGCTACCAAAAGTGTCCAATCATCCCGAGAAATATGCAAAATGATAGATCGGGCAACTGCAAGGAAAACCCATATGTCCAAATTCCCAAATCCACTCTCAAACTCTGTAGATCTGAATTCTCCACTGAATGGTGTGTCCCACTAGATGACTGAAACCCTAGCTGGTTTGACCCTGATGAAGGAGGTCTCCAAATGATATGAAACTCTCCAAGAATATAGATCAGGTGATGGTAAGAACAACCCAGGTGCCCGAATCTCCAAGATCCCTCTCAATCGTTGTAGATCTGAAATCTCCACTGAATGGCACACCCCACTGGATGACTAAAACCCTAGCAGGTTCGACCCTGATGAAGGAGGCCTCCAAATGCTCTGAAACTCTCCAAGAATGTAGATCGGGCTATGAGAATCCCGTGGGAGAAGTTTCGGGCTGATATCTCAAGCAGATCTCTCTAGATCTGAGTTTTACTGAATCACAGGAAGTCCCCTATGGCTCCGAGACGTCCCAATCTGCAGACAAATGTAGAATGATGATAACCCTCCAGAAAATCCATCAAACTGATTGTCCTCCCCCTTATGAAGCACTAGATGGAGATGGGATGAGACTAGAATGGTTTGGAGGAGTATTTCATCCCCGAGACCAAGCTGCGGAACAAGGTGAGTGGATATTTCACCATTGAGTTGCTCACAAGGGTTTGTACAACAAACCCCCAAACTGAATGCTCAAGAGCAATAGCAAATGCTAATCCAAAACTAGAATGAGTAATAGGTGCACCCTAGCCTCTTACTTATACTTTTCCTTCTAATTCTCTATTGAGTTAGGTTAACTCCGAGGGTTAATATTCTATTCTTTTGTTGAGTTATCTTTTACTCCTTTCCTTTTCCTTTCTTAAGTCAACTTAAAAATATAACTTTTAACTTCTTGACCTTTTCCCCTTCAGTGTGAGACTATGACCTAGTGGGGGTGCCCAGGCCACTGAGTCTCCTCATTACCTCTCTAAGAGGTGGGGGACATTACAGTCTC
>CBVK0100393012.1:0-20604 GCA_900067695.1 Picea abies | reverse complement strand
TTTTCCTATATTGCTATTGTTTTCTAATTTGTAAATTAGTATATTGGATGCGATATTGATGATTAATATTGTTTACATTGACTTATTGTTTTGAATTTTGTAGATTGTTAGGTGAATTTCTATTACCGACGTCAAATATTTTTCCATGCACATATCGAGACATATCTGTGATTATGAAAGAAATTGGAATGGACTATCAAACTATTGATGCATGTACTAATGATCATATCATATACTATGGACAATATGCATTAGAAAATGAATTCTCACAATGTAAAATAAGTAGATATCGAACCGATAAAGAATCAAAGAAGGTGCCTCGCAAAGTTCTTTGTTATATTATGATAATTCCACGTTTCTAGTGGTTGTTCATGTGCCAAAGTATATCACAATTTATGGATTTCCATGCAAAGAACAAAAGTCGAGTCAATGTTCTTTGAATGCCTGTAGATGGTTCTACATTGAAGTACATCGAAGAAAAGTGGCAATTTTTTAAAGAATAACCTCATAATGTTAGAATTTCGTTGGCAGTTGATGGTGTCAATCCATTTGGAAAGATTTGTTCTACGTACTCAGTGTGGCCTATTTTTGTTATAAACAATAACCTTCCTCCTTGGATGTTGATCAAGAGAGAGCACACAATGTTGGCAATGATTGTTCCAGGTATTTAATTATCTTTTATTTTCTTTAAAGTATGACAAAATACTTCATTTCTTTGTTTTGTGCATGGTAATTATTTATTTTATATATAACGACATCTAGATAAGTATAATTAATCATGCATTATGTTGAACCAATTAAGTAGGTATCAGGTTAAAGTTATGAACGTATATATTGAACCTTTTATAGATGAGTTGTTGAACTTATGGGATGGCATCACTATGTATGACATCTCTAGACCAATAGGGAAAAAACAATTTCAAATTCATGGAATACTATCATGGACAATTCATGATGCTCCCGGGTTAACACATTTTTGTGGTATATTGTTACTTTATTTTGTGATTTAATATTATATATATTTATTGAAAATATCATGCATTATTTTAAATTGTAACTCTAATTTGATGCTACATTAATTCATATATCTTGTACATCTTCAAACAAAGGGTAAATTTGCATGCCTAGTTTGTGGTCCGATGATAAAATCTCGTCATTCAAGGAGTTTAGGAAAGGAAGTGTTTGATGAGTATAGAAATTTTCTGCCTAAGAACTATAGTTATCAAACTACAGACAATGAAAAATTCAATGGTAATGAAGAAAATGGAAAAAAAAACACGAAGAATGACACCTCGCCTATGGAAGTTAGAATATATTAGAAATCATCAAGTTACGCAAATTATTTATGTATGACATATTATATAAATCTTTGGTTAATTTCATTAGTATTAATTTCATTTTGTCCCATTAATTAGTGTTAATTTCAATTTGTTGATGTTTCATGAATGTCGTTAAGGAACGAATGGGCTTCCACGAGGAATGAAAATTTACCCGATGCAATTCAATAGATTTCCATACTACGAGCACCTACAAATAGTTCATTTGTTTGATACAATGCACATCGGGAAGAACATAACAGAATTGTTATGGAAAATATTAGATGGAAGGAATGACAAAGAGAGAATTGGAAATATTTTTTGTGACAACCAGGAAGCTAATCACACATTGCAAAGTGTTATTATTAATTATAATGTTTATGGTCATGAATAGAATACTAGTCTTCATTGGTTATTGATGGAGAAACAAAGCAATATTGTAAAAGAGTTCATTCAAAAAATTAGTTTTCCGATGGGGTTTTCGTCGAGCATACAAAATATCTTAACAAAAAAAGGTGATTTTGGTTGGGTTAAAACGCATGACTAGCATACATTCATTAAGGTAATTAGTAGGTTATAATATATTTCCTTATTGGTACACATTTTTTGGAAACAAAAATTTTTTTTTTGTTTTTTGTTACAGTATGTTCTACCTTTATCTCTCCCTGATGACTTTGACAACAACATGAAACAAATTATTTATGTACTTGGCAAATACATGAGGTAAGTATTGTTTTATAAGGAAAATGTAATTCTTATGTGATTTGTAGAGGAACTTATTGACATATCATGTTTTATCTACAAATTTATGTATGCCTTGATATTATTTTATTGCATCGACATTTGTAGGTGGCTATCATCAAAAGAAATCCATAAAGAAGATATAAGGTATTGGAAGAGAGAAATTCCCTGACTAATGTGTCAAATGCAATAGTATCTACCTCCAACATTTTTCAGTGCACAAGAACACTACCTCATACACCAAGTTGAGGAGATTGAATTATGTGGACCAATACACACAAGTTCAATGTGGATGGTGGAGAGGCAGTTGAAGTCACTGAAGGATTTTGTTAGACAAAGAGCACGTACAAAGGGTTCTATGGTATATCAATGCATGGTGTATATTAGTTAATATCTACCTAAATTAGTAGAAAATATGAATGTGCCTTGCATTTGGCATCTCAACTCCATCAACAAATTTGAAGGGGAGGTCCTATTGGGGAAAACTAACATGAGGACTGTGAAAGGTAATTATTAGATGTTGACATAGATTTAATATATTACACATTTATTAAATTATTCCTTTATTAACAATAGAAAATTAATGATATTAAATTTTTGTTTTATCATATAGTTGCTCGAGAGTGGGATGCTTTACCTTTATACATTGCAAACAACCTTGATTGGATGGAGCATTGGATAGAATATATTGAAAAATGCTTCGGTAGGTTATCATGGGAAGGGGTGAGTAAGATGATTAAAACAATGCATTGTCATCGAGATCAATTTATTGATCTTACATCAAGGGAAGTTGATTTAGCCTTTAGTTTAAAAGATAAATAGGCAAGTAAAAAAATTTACCCACATTTTCCTAGTTATTTCCCATTTTTTCAATGTATTTGGTTTTTTTTCAATGTATTTGGTTTGTTTAATTTTTGAAATATATATTTACTAAGTCCTATATGAGGTTTATTAATTGGCAATGTATTTTTTACTTGTTGTCCATGTTGCAGTTGAAACAACAAAATGCTATGTGGTGTAATGGTCGTAAATTTCATATCAAAATGTTGGATGATAAGATGAAAACCTCAGATTGTGGGATAACTACAGTGTTTAAGGTCACCAAAATTTCCTCTAGAAGTGACATAAATCCAAAATAAACTGAGAATAGGTACTATGGGAATTTGGAGGATATAATTGAGTGTGATTTTAATTCCTTTAAAATAGTTTTCTTTGAGGTTAAATGGTACAGGCTACGGACACATGAATGTGATCCTGAAAGAACTGTTATTGAGCATGATAATGGATTTACCATGGTTAATACAAGGGAATTTGAACCGAGTACATAGCCTTATGTTCTTCCAAGTCAATGTGAGCAAGTATTTTACTTAGAGGTATCTGGTAAAGCAAGTTGGTCATAAGTTGTTAGATATGATCCAAGAGGAAGACCAGTAAAGTATAATCATGTAGCCGAGGATGAAAATAATAACGAGGAAGAAGATCGTGATTATGCATATCAGGAGAAGGTGGATCATGTAGTCTATGTGTCAGATGAATAATTTGAATACGTTGGTCATCCAAATGTAGGAGATGATGATCTCATTGATGATATCGATAACTATATTAGCGAAAATGACGTTGATGATGATGTTGATATGAACGAGCCTTTCACCAATATCGATTCTGAACCAAATCTTGATACATATGTTGAGATGGATGTGTAAATGTGTTGAACCTACACAGAATACATCTAGATAGAAAATACTACACACATTTGCAGAGAGAAATTGAGAAAGAAGAAGCAAGATAGAAAGAATGGAAGAATTCTCATTAACTGTATTCCACACTCAAAGAGTGAATAATTTGCAATAGATATAGGATACATGAGTAACTAATGAGCCATAGTGGTGGTCTAGATTGATCTGGAAACACACCAACATTTACAAGAGTAAACGACCACCTAGTCTAGTATCTCAAGCAGTTACAGGAGTGAACTGCCACCTAGCTGAGTTAACTAGTCAACTAGTCTTCAATTAACTGACTGAACAAAGAGTAGTGAGTTGGTGATGATCCCAATGTTGCATGGTGACAAAACCAATGCAACATCTAAACTCAACTCAACTAGTCAAACTGAAAGAGAATATTTTCCAGGTGGAATATTCTCCCCTAAAATATAGGAGACTGGATAATGACTAATTATGACTAATAAACAAGGAATAACCTTAGGAAAAATAAATCCTAGGTGTGTGTGAAGCAAATCCAACAAGATGAAGAAGAAGATGACTGATATTTAATTGTTGAAAATAAGAGGTATGTGTTTTATCAAAAAATGAAGGTATTACTGATAAATCACAAGTTAGTTTAATGTATTTTAGGCATCGGATCGTTAAGAATGTGAAATACACAAAGCTTATTATCTGGTTGCGAAATATCAAATGTGACTTTTACTTGATGCTTATTAATGAATAAAGAGATCATCCATTAATATCCATGTTGCAAATGAAGAGAATAGAACAAAAAAATAGAAATAAAAATAGAGACAAGAGGTTGATAACGGAGTTCACCAATCGTTGGCTACATCTTCGGGCCCGCTTCCAAGTGGAGGACATCTTTATTGCTCTTTAAAATGCTCAAATTTCTCTTACATAGGCTCTTTGATTTTACATAATGTGATTTAGATCTGCTGTGCAAGAACTCCTTGCTCAGATTCAATCATGCTCCATCAAATTCCTCTAAAAAACATGGCAAAAATGCCCCTCAAAACATGAGAAAAGGTCAAAATTTACAAACTGCCCCTTCAAAAACCTGCATCAAAAAGCCTCCTTGAGGCTTCAAAAGACTTAGTTTTTATATTTTTTAAGGCTCATATGAGGAATCCCAACTTCCCTCAAGATTTGGCCTCTTTTTGGGATCAAATCACCCTTCAAATGGCCTCAAAATCCTCAAAAAACCAATTTATGGGCATAATATCAGTCAAAAATCCATTCTGTGTAGTTTAAAAACCACTTTTATTTAAAAATACACAGAGTATCTCCCCCAAGTTTAGGTGTGCACCCTCAAACATGATCATATTAACTTCATATGGCTAAGTGCTATACCTTTTGTTGCACTAGCTCTTGGTTATGGGCGCGTCCCACGTGACCTGTGGGCTAACTGATAAACCCCATCGCGCAAATATGGGGATAAACCCCTGGTTATGTGGCATATCTGAATCCAAGGGTGGAGAGGTAGGGCACTAGTGGTTATGGCTTATGCCGCACCCAGGTTGTATGAGTGTGACCAATGACCACAGGCTGGGGCTTAGCCCCAGGCCCCTTCTCCCATGCCATATTAAAACATTACAATATATATATATATATATTAAAATGCACTTCATATAATAAGAAATATGTGTGGCACGTTGGTGTTTGGTCATTTCTTAATGCTTGGGCTTGGTGGGTGGTCATGGGTTCAAAACCCATGGACCCCAAAACATTTTTGGAACTTTCCACACATTGATGACTGGGTGCCATGTGGCACCACCTCATTTTCCCAAAAAAAATGATAAGTGTCACATTGCCATTGGTTCAAGTTTGCATTACCTGCCCAGTTAACTGCTACCACATGTCTCTACCACATCAGCATCATGAGGTGTCTTTGGTGATGTCATGTTGTCATCATGTTGACATCGGCATTGTCTTTTTGCCAGTTTGACCTTTGAATTTTTAGTTGTTTGGGAAAACAATCAGAGTTCGATAACTCTCGCATATGACACCCATTTGAGAAAGTAAATATACTGCCAGACTCAGCGTGACGAGCCGGTCATAATGGAATTGGTTTCACTCCATCTGAGAACTTTGATTTTTTAGCATTTTCTGAGCCTAGGGATCCTCCTAGATCATTCCTCCCCACTTTGGAATCTTTTGGACCACCAAAAGTATGCTTTTACTCAGGTAAGAAGTGAGAGTATTGTTTCCCCACTTGTCCAGTATCGTCTATCCTTTCTTCTTGGACAATAATCACAACAAACATGAAAACTGAGATAGCATTGTTTATCAAAGTAATCATCCCATCAATTGCACAATCATCTACATTATTTGTTGCAGTTAACAGCCATACACCACTGAATAGTAGCAAACTAATCAACAATACTAAGTATGCAAATGAAAATGACAAAACATGCTTCCCCTTTTGAACATGAACAATAATCAAATTATGTAGTTGAACCTTATGCTATACCTCTGGTGACACTTCATGACTGTTTGAAACATATGGAATCATCTCATGTTTAGCATCACTAACTTCATATTTTTTTACATACATAAGTGTTAAACTTTTGCTTGCATTTATCATTCTTTTTAACTTCCATGTAGCTGCAAAAGACCTTTCAGTTTTCATGAGATGAGCATGAACAATGTACTCTTTCCCATATTTCTTGAAGCAATATTTATTATCCTCCCTGTAGAATATGGCTTTTCTATCATAAAGGTAGGGCTTCCCAATACAATCCCACATATGTCCAGTGGCACTATATCAAGCTCTACTTCATCATGATACTTAGAAGTGATTGCAAACTTAATTTTACATTGCTTGGTTACTTGCAAATTGTTATCACCACATATCTATCCCAATGGATATGGTTTAGGATGTGACATTGTTTCAAGTTCCAAGTTATTTACAACATCTTCACTGATTAGATTGGCTTGTGATCCATTGTCTACAAGAGTATCAACTTTAACATTATGTGTTATAACCCTTATGTGGAAAAGTTCATTCCTTTTACACTCATCATTTACATCAATTGAACTAGAAGAGATAGAACTTGCAACAAAATTTGTACCTCAGACTCAACGACAGCAGGGAGTAATGGTGTTTCACCTTGTACCATAGGTGGGACAAAGTGAACAAATGTAGAGGGTAGAGGTAAGTGACCTGTGGGGTACTCTGAATATATGGACGATGCCGGCAAGGGTAGATGATGAGTAATGATCCAAACAAGGGTGAAATGGGTTGTGTTTGGCCAAAAGGAGGCAAGAAGTCGCCAAAGTTGACGACAAAAAGGATAATGAAATGATTGAAAATAAAGGAGTTTGTACAATAAATAACGAATAATTTGGGGAGAAATGTACAAATACAGAAACGGGTGCCCCAGTGTGATATGGGTGGCCCATTGAGGGAAACATTTTCTTGGAAAACTAATGAAGGGTGGGGGCCCCATTGGTGAATTTATGTATGAGGTAGGTGAAATGAAGGTAGGTTCGCAGATGGGAAAACTGATTGTGGATGAAATGGAGGGTTCATGATACTGCGGAGATGCAGGTAAAAAAAATAGAACCGTAAAGAGATCATCTGGGAGTCTGTGTGGGAAAGCTAGCAAAATCAGGAGAAGGAGTATGTGGTTGATTTGCAACATGATGAAAGACTATCAGGACTCCCATCCCTAAAGGGTAATGAAGAACAACATGAGTATCAAAAGTGTCAAAAGGTTCTATAAATGGGACAACTCATGTGGGTAAGAATGCTACCAGGTAATAGTACCGAAGATGCAAAATGGAGGTGTGGGTACTACAGAGCCGAGAATGGGGATCCTAGAGGTAAACAACAAAGGGTGTGACTGGAAATGAAAGTACGATACAATGGGAAAGACTACATGTCAGTGCTGAATATATACCTGAAGGGGTTGTGTCAATGGATGATGAGAAAGTACCTGCACACATGAAAATCAAATACCCAAAGTGAACAATATCTAAAGAGAATCAAAGATATGAGCATGTATTTGATAAATGTGACTATGCATGTGCATACCTGACCATGATATGAAAAAAAGGTGCCCCGGGGGCTCAGGATGAAAAGAAACCCAGGGACTGTTGTGATGTAGGTGACGGGATGTCGATCACGTGGCTGAAGACGGATTGAAAAATGGACACCGTGGGCTCCCAGAAAGGTGAGTGGAAGTTTGGCAAAAGGCCTATATATAGCTGTAGGGCCCACATTACCACCTCATGTGTACATGCTGCAATAGTGACTGGACAAGCAGTTTTCAGAGGATATTGGGAGATTCAGGGAGGACGAGGCAGTCGATTGAGGATCTGCGAGTATCAGGTTAGTGGTCCGATCATCCTGCATAGAAATAGGTTTTCAATTTTTGGGGAGGCGCTGTACGGAGGGTCGTATAGAGGTATTTAGGGGATATGGACCCCACATGCTATTTGATTCAATTGTCTTGGAATATGTGTAAATGTAATGGAATCAAAATGTTGAGATAATAGCCTAACCTATAGGTATTTGCGAAAGAGGCATGAATCGCGTACACGGTATACATTGTTGAGCTAGAGAACGACTAGTTGAGAGTCGAGGAAGACGCTAAGGTGAAGAATATGATGATGTTCGACGTTGTCCAGAAGGCCAATGACAGCAGTGTATTTGGCTTGGTTGTCAGTTGTTGACCCCAAACATATGCCGCTTGAATGGAGCATTTCATGTGAGGGGGTGTAGAGAGCCCAAGCAGTCGAAGCGAGATTTTGTGTCCAATGGCTAGTGTCGTCGGTATAACCGATGTGGTAGGCTGGTGGAGGAAGCATTTTTCAATAGCAAAAAGGATAGTTTAGACGAGAGGGGAGGAGGAAAAAAGATTAAAAACACTAAAAAAAGAAATAACCTAAAGTAGAATGACTACTTTTAAGCATAAAATTTCTTGAGATACAACCCGTTGACGGGTTCTTTGAGAGAGAGGCCTTCGGGAGAGGCCAGGATATATGTGCCTTTGGTGAGGCAATGTTGAATGATGTATGGGCCATGCCATAGTGATTCGAATTTACCATGGCCGAAGATATCATGAGTGATATCGTAAGCCAGGATGAGGTCACCTTCGCGGAATGATCGAAGGTTGACATGGAGATCAAAGGTAGCCTTGGATCATTTTTTAGTTGCCTCGTTGTTCTGTAAGGAAGATAGACGATCTTCATCTAGAGACTCCAAGTGCAGCAAGCACTTCTCCATTGGAGCAGTGTCAGGTAATAGCTCAATTACAGTGCGTAAGGTGGGAATTTCACACTCGATGGGAAGAGTTACCTCGACCCTATGGACTAAATGAAATGGTGTGAAACCAGTAGCGGTTTTCACAGTCGTTCGCTAAGTCCATAGCGCAGAAAATAATATATGATGCCAATTAGTTTTATGTTTATTAACCATGCACTGTAACATGGTCTTGAGGACTTTGTTAACTACCTCAACCTGTCCGTTTGAATGAGGGTAATATGGTGAGGCAAACTCATGAGAGAAGCCTAATCGATATGAGAGTTCAACGAAGATCTCATTCTCGAAGTGTTTCCCATGGTCAGAAATGATTTGGAGGGGTACTCCAAAGTGGGATATGACGTGGTTAAAGAAAAAACGCGCTGCAGTGTCAGCAGTGTTGTTGAAAGTGGGCACATCTTCGGCCCATTTGGTGAAGTAATCAACAACGACAACAATATATTTGTGACCATTGCTGGAGGGGGGATTACAAGTCATAAAGTCGATGCCCCATTTACAAAAAGGGTCGGCAGTAATGACAAGGTGAAGAAGAGCGGGGGGAGCTCGGGCTTTGTTGGCGTAGAGATGACATTGCTCACATCGTTTCACGACATGAATGCAATCATGAAACAAGGTAGGCCAAAAGTAACCAGCTCGGATAATCATTTGAGCAGTGGATATACCTGAAAGATGACCCCCACATGCGTCGTTGTGGCAATCATTTAAGACTCTGTCGGCCTCGTCAATAGTCAGGCATCAACGAAGAATGGTGTCGACACCCTACCGGTATAGGATGTCGTCGATGAGGAGGTAGCAGGGGGCCTGATGATGAATACGTCGACGATCATCTCGTGAAAGGTGGTTACCAAAATTTTGAGTTCGGAGGTAGACAAGAAGGTTTCCATACCAAGGATCATCCGAAGTAATGTGAAAGAGATGTTCGTTGGGAAAGTCAGTATTGATGGGGGCACTGGTGGTGTCAGAGGGGAGGGTCGTGACAAGTTCGGTGAAAATGAGGGCCTTCTTACTCTTAGGTGTTGAGAACTCGAGGTTGTACTCCTAAAGGATAATGATCCATCGAGTGAATTTTCCGTTAACTTGCCAACAGATGAGCAAGTACTACATAGGGTTGGAATCTACGACAACCTTTGTGGTGCGAAGCAGAATGTAATGGCACAGTTTCTGGACTGCGATGACAACTGCAAGAACAAGTTTCTCTTCATGTTTATACATCAAGGGTGGTCCTGAGAGGTTCTTTCTAACGTAATAGATGACGTGTTCATGATTTTCATCTCCGAGCTGGACGAGGACGCCGACTACTAATACAGTTGATGCTGATACATAGAGGATGTAGTCATGATTATAGTCAGGTGTACTAATTAAAGGTGCATTTGAAAGCGCTACTTTAATATCGTCAAATGGCTGTTGAGCATGGTCGTCCCAGTGAAAAGGGATGTCGTGATGTATTAAGCAGAGGAAACCATGTGTGCCTATGGCATAATCAGGAACAAAGCATCTAAGAAATTTAGCTTTGCCCTGTAGACTATGAAGTTGTCATAAATTCCGGGGAGGTAGAATTTCAGTGATAGCTTGGACTTTGAGGGGGTCTACGATAATACCACTTTGGGAAACAATAAAACTGAGGAGGCACCCTGTAGTGACACAAAACACACACTTGAGAGGATTCAAGTGGATGTTGTACTGATGACACCAGTGAAAAATGATTCGTAAATCATCCAGATGTTGGGTGCGTCTCTTGGATCGAGATGTGAGGTCGTCCAAGTAGGCGAGGATGATATTAGCCAGATTGTGAAAGATGTATGTCATTGCCTGTTGGAAGGTTGCACCAGCATTTTTTAAGCCGAAAGGCATGACACGATATGCAAAAGTACCCCACGGGGTAATGAATGTGGTTTTATACTGATTGGCTAGGTGGATTTGTATTTGGTTATAGCCAGAGAATCCATCCATAAAGGAGAGAGCCTCGTAGCCAGCACAGTCATCGATAATTTGATCGATGAAAGGTGTTGGAAAGTTGTCTTTGGGACATGCGTTATTGAGATCATGAAAGTCTGTGCAAACACGTATAGTGCCCTATTTTTTATCGACGGGTACAGGGTTGGAAACCCATGAAGTATAAGCGATGGGGTAAATAAACCCGACAACGCGTAATTTGTCAATTTCGGCTTTGATAGCTGCGGCTTTGGATGGGTGTAGAGGTCGCTGTTTCTGGCGAACTTGTGTGATGTCAGGCTAGGTGTCGATGCGATGCTCGATAATAGAGGGATCGAGGCCAAGCATTTCCATGTATGACCAGGCAAAAATATCACTGTATTCCTGGAAGAGGGCTTTATATGCGGTGATTTCCTGAGGAGTGCAAGCAGCTCCAATGGTGATTTCTTCGATGATGCCATGTTTAATGGAAATGTCAATTTTGATGGTGGGGGAAATGTTGGCCATGTTGCCTTCTTCAAATGCATCAGGGGTAGGAATGGGATTGTTGAATCAATCTATAGGCCCGGAGGGGATAAAATCTTTGGTTACGACCACGTAAATGGGGTTTTGGTTAAGAGGCATGAGGGCTTCCTGTGGAGAGAAGAGTGCACGGTGATGTAGCGTGTCTGAGGGAGAGTCTAGGTGGTTTATCTCTTCCAGTATTTCCTCGTCATATTGGAAACGGTGGGAATACAAGGGGTTGTGAGGAGTGATCTCGATGACAGTGGTTGGGTGGTTTCCCCCTAGTGAAGAAACAAGGGGAACATGGTTAGGATATGGTGCGGGTTCACTTGACATAAACCATATATTGAAGTAGTGAGGGGTACCCATGGTGGTTGGGTGGAGAGTGTCTGTAGGGGAATGAGCAGGAGAGTTGGGGGGGTTGCGGGGTAAATCCTCAGAGACATCATTGAAGAACCATGGAGGTGTTGGGAGTGTCTCGGGCTCGGGATAAATGACATGACGATCCTCTAGTGACAAAGTAGTGTCAATTATTGCCTCTGTGGGTCGGTGAAGCAGGGCCAATTGACGTTGCCTATATTCAAGGATCATAGGACACTGGTATGTAAAGTGAGCTAATGAATCATAGAGAGAGAAAGGGTGTCTCATACGTTCATTGACTGAAGTGGTGACATAACGAATGTCAGTGATATTTTTTGAGGAGGACGTAGCGGGACTAGGGTTGTTCTGGGAGTTCTGGCGTACAGCGGCTAATTTCTGCCGAAAATGTGGTAGTGTTGGGCAATGATGGGTATAATGGTCGTACTCTGAACAGATAGCACAAGTGTATCTGGTCCTCAACCCTTTACTACTGGATGGGTGAGTGGTAGTGGTGGGACTAGCAGTAGTGGTGGGTCGTGGGGGAGTTTGATTGAGCGGGATCAAATTCTGTAATTCAGGGAGTGATGGACAGTTGTTGGTTTGGTGACCCTCTTTCTCACATAGTACGCAAGGTGGTGGGATGCATGGAGGAAGTGGAGAGGTGGGCTCTTTCTTCTTTCTCCTGCCCCCAGCTGTAGCAGGGAGGTTAGTGAGTGGGGGGGTGGTGGGGGTAAGGATGGGGATCATCATGGGGATTCCTTCCTGTGGGGGAAGGGATGGTCGAGGGATCATCTCAGGTGGGTGTAAGTACCACACAGGGATTGCTAACACCATGTTAGGTAGTGTGAGCATTGCGGCTACCTAAAAATATTCTATACCTGGTGGTGGGTAAAAGAAGGGAATTTGAGTGAGGGGTTGGGGGACTGTCTCCCAAATGGGACTATGCCCCTGAGGGGATGTGGATTCATGGACTGTTGAGGTTGACGAGTGCACAGGAGGTTCCGGTGGGGGTGCTTCTGTGACTGGTGGGATGTCAGGAATGACCGAAGCCTCCTGAGGAGGATGAGCATCCTTTGTGTGAGTTCCGTTAGATGAGACAACGCATACTTTATTAGCAGGATGAAGGAGTGGCGGTGCTCCATGGTATGTCCCTAACAAGGATGGGTCTTTAAAAATCCCAGGACCCATCTCAATGAGTGGATATGCGTCATGGTTTGTGTGGATGAGGGGAAGAATGTTATCGAGGTTGGCAGATGGGTTAGGCTCATAATGTGAGACTTGGTCGATGGTCACGATCTTCCCATTGTGGGGGAACATCATTGTTTGAAAGACGGAAGATGCCACTGCCTTCATAGCGTACATGTAGCTATGACCGAACAGGATATTATAGTCAAGCGGGGCATCGATAACTTTGATGTCGATGAGAATAGTCTTGCCCCTGAGTTCAACGGGGACATTTTGGAAAATCCCTTCAGGAGAGGATGGTCGTCCATCATAAGCTCATAATGTGATGCAAGAGGGTATGAGTTCCATGGAACCAAGTTTCAGCCATACTGTTTTGGACATGATGCACGTAAAGGCACCTTCATCAATGATACACCGATGAACTGTGATGTTCCGTATTTTCACAAGTATTTGAAAAGCGATCAAGGTGGAAAGATGAGGTTCTCCGCTATCAATATAAAAGGTGATGAGTCGAGTATCTATAGGGTCAACTTCCCCCAAGGCGGAAAGTAGTGATTTTTGCTGCGTAGGACAAGTCTGGAGGACTTCCAAGACTGACATGGAAGCCGGGGATTGTGCTAAGTCATCTACCAAACTATAGTTATGAGCTGCCCTAGCCTGTGGGTTGTGGACATTCCTACGCAATGGGATGCGAGGGATGTGAAGAGGTGTTTCGGTGGAAGGGCGAGGGATCACCAACGGGGGGTCCGACAGTGGAGGATTTGTTTCTGGAGGGATGGAAGGAGACTCAGCGGGTGTATGATACTGATGACTACGCGTTTGCAGAAGGATTTATTCCTCACTGGTGAGGAGAATTGTACGCTCTGTTGGGTTGTTAGGGTTGAGGTATTCTCCCCCTTGAGGTGGGGGATGATGTGTGTCTTGTTGGGTGTTTATCACACCTTGATGTGGAATAGGATTTTGCAGCACGGCGGGAGGGGGTTGTTGTACGTATTGTTGTGGTGCCTGCTGAGGGGCAGGTTTTTCAGTAGAATGGGGAAGACTACCAGAGTCTTTCAACCATTTGAAATTAGCGATCTGGGGGCAATGATGAGTGTAATGTCCAAACTCACCACAAAGGGCACAAGGGAAGACGGTTTTAACATTATTTCACCCTTGGAATTTATTATTATTTCTCCCTTGGGGGTTTTGGTTCCCTTGGTTCTGGTTTCCCCCAGTTGGTTGGTGTTGTGGGGGTTGAGTCCCACCTTGACTTGGGTTGTTGTTATTCCTATTTTTTCCTTTCTTCTTGGCATTGTTCGATGGATGGGT
The DNA here is from genome assembly GCA_900067695.1 of Picea abies. Classification (NCBI taxonomy): domain Eukaryota; kingdom Viridiplantae; phylum Streptophyta; class Pinopsida; order Pinales; family Pinaceae; genus Picea; species Picea abies. Next base: position 6,262 of record CBVK0100393012.1, on the reverse strand, counting down.
TGGATTGGCTGTATTCAACTGTTCAAAACTTTGGTATTGTTGAGCAGTAGAGGGTTGAACAAAATTTACCCCCACATGAGGATGTCGGGGAGCCATGGGTTTTGGAGGACCAGGAAATTGGAAGTATGGAGTTTGTGGTGGTACCGATCCATAAGGTACATAGGAAGGCGTCGTGCTTTCACTAGTACTATAAGTTGATGTTGAGGGAGTACAACTGTTGGTGGGAATAGGTGGATGTATGGGAGGTGCCGGTGGTGGTCCACTGATGGGTGGAGGTATAGCAATAGAGTATGGTTGTTGATAAGGGGGTGGGGGGTAATAAGAAGTGCCCACGTATACTGGCGGGTATTGAGGTGTTCCATACATCAGTGGTGGTTGGGGTTGTGGACCATGGTGTGTGGTGGCACCGATTAGTCCGTCCGCTGAGTGAGACATCCCAGGTTTGTCTTGGCCAAATGGAACAGGTTTGGGAAGATCAGGAAGTACTGTGTATAAGTACCCTGACTGTGCATAGATGAGGTCATACTATTGGGCCTTACTGATGGATTCCTCTTCGGATTGAGTGAAGGTGGAAGCTACATCCTTTCCAAGGAGAGAGACAAGTGATCTAAGAAACCAGTCGAGACACTGTTTCTTGGTGGTTTCTGCTTTACACAAACTACATTGCCTACGCCACTCGTGAATGTGGTCAGCGATGTGTGTGGCTGAGGTTTGTTTGAAACTAGAAAGTAGTTCTAGACCATTGTTGTGGCGGATGGGTAATTGGAAGAAGGTCAAGAATGCTTTGGCCAATGACTCAAAAGTTGTGTGGGACCCCGATTTTTCTTCAACATACCATTTAGCCGATGGGCCAGTGAGTGTGCGTTGAAATAATCGTAGTCTGATGGAATCATCCATAATGTTGTTAGAAGAGCACCATAGATGAAAGGTCATGACATGGTTAGCAGGGTCATCCCCTGCCTTTCCTTCAAACTTTGGTATGTCTGAAGGTAGTTTGGTTGGCATTGCAGGCCATGTGGGATCATGCAATATAGGATCATTTGTGAGTTTGGTGAGATATGGTATGTTGAGAGAGGCCAAGTATGGAATCTACAGTGGGGGGGGAGGATTAGCTCCGGCCATAGTGTTTTGTGAACTTGACCCATAAGAGGGGCTAGGTGGGTTGGTGCTCCCTCCTTGAGAGGAAGTGGGTCCCCCGCTTCCATGTAAAGGAGAGCGAGTAAATGGATGACCTTGGGAAGTTGACCCAAGAAATGTAGAACCAAGCAAAGCTGATCCTAAGATAGTATCACTCACAGGGGTGTGTGAAGGAGGTGCCGATGAGCCGTCACGACCAGATACTCCCCCTAAAATAGGAGGGAGGTTGAGAAAGAGTTGTGAACAAAGGGGGTTCTGTGGTTCCCCTGTGATGTCAGACTAGTTGTGTGAATATGTGCAAAAAGTGGTGAGAGAAATATAGAAACAAGAGCCTTTGCGTTGAATGTTTACACAGTATATATATCTAAATCAAACTGTAATCAAATGTGCATCATACATAAAATGAGAAAGAAGCATATATGTGGGTAAGTGGGTTTTGTCCGCGTGGGGGAATCAAAAGAAAGTAAATTCTCATGTTCTAGAAGACATAACATCCTTCCTCTCAAATAGCACTGGACCTTCCAGTAGTATTCAACAGTGGGGTCTGAAGTCACTGGAAGAGAAACTAGTGAAGGATGAAATAACTGGTTATAATGAGGGGTAAAGGGGGCATATCCTGAAAGAGCTAGCAATATTTACCAATAGCCACACAAAATCCAATCAAGGTGCAATTGCAGCCCACAATTTCCACCTGGGTAGATGTCCTAAAGTTGGTCACTAGGTACCTTGGTCAAAGTGCGGCATTTATATTTTCGGCCTAAGAAATGGGTCACGGGTTGGATCCCGTCTAAGAGGTGGGTGCCTCAAGGGGGGATGCACAGAACAACCAGACCTCGGCCTTCAACCCTTCACGGGTATCTCCCTGCCTTATGGTGATTGGAACACTTGACTTGGAGGATTTTTAGTTCCCTATTTGACAACCTCTATGTTTTGACAATGTGAGAACCAGATAATGAGGAGTTATTTGGATGCCTATCCCCGAAATCCTACCTAGACTAAAAAATTTCTTTTGTCACCTCCTGTGGAGGAAAAATTAGTGAGTTTTTAGAAACATTTTAGATGTAGTTGTTTTGGGAGGTTGGGGGTGCAAACCAACCTCATTGATTTTTTAAAAATGGGAGTGGATAGTCCTATCAAGAAAAGATGGGGTATTTTCGGAATCCCTTTTTGGAGGAAACTTACTTAGACCTCCACATTTCAAGAAGAAGCTATGTGAGTGATAAGTGACTTTTGTGTGTGAGTGAAAGTGTGCCAATTTTTAGTGAATTAGATGTCACCTTGTTGCATGTGGACTTCGCTTGGTCCTTACAAGAGTTTGATTACCTAATTAACTAAGTTCCTTTGGTACAACCTTGCGTAATTCAAAATCCCTAGGAAGCTATCATGTGGACATGTGGGTCCGTTACTATCCTTTAACTCCCTATCGTGATATAATCTAAGAAAAGCTTGAAACTATCCTAGATTGAACATGTGGGCATGTATGGGCCCGTTACAAACCTTTAAACTTCCCTAGTGTTTTGATCTAAGAAAGAAAAATTTCAAACACTATCCTATCTTTGTAGCATGTGGGCATGTATGGGCCCGTTACAATATTAAGATGTGATATGAAAAATAAAACTAAGAGGGGTCCCAAGAAGGGTCGTTGTCCTCTCCTAAAGGTTTTAAACTTTTGTTAAGGGAGATGAAATTGTTTCACAATCTTTTTCTGATTCTCAAGGTCGCTTGAAGGCGCGAGAGAAGAGAATACTAAGTGATTGTAATTCAACTTCTAGTCCCAATGTAAGTTAGATGTGATTAACAATGATTTCCACCTTATGTTGTAAGCCAAAACAAGCCATCCATGTGGCAAAAAGAAAATAAGGGAAATTGATTTTTATCCTCCTAAGTGCCTATGTGTGTTTGACTAACCCCTTTATATGATGAGGGGACTAAGTGTGGTGCTACTTTTAGAACATTCTAGACATCATTTTTAAGAAGGAAAATGGCCTTCCCCACATCCCAACAACTTACAATGTGAAATTTTGCTCAGATGCGCGGCCCCTAGTGAAGACAGAGGCGCACAAAGCACAGGCGCGCGAACAGAGATCGGCCTGAAAGCGCATGCGTGCAGAGAAAAGTTGTTACTTAAGAGCATGCACACACGATACACAGCTGTGGGGTAGAATACCCGCGCACTTGTGACAAGCGGCCGAGGAAAAAAATCCGGATGGATTTCTCTCAATTCTCCTTTGAATTGGATGGTTGGCAAGTCGGCTTAGGATGGTTAGTGCACCTACAAGTTAAACAAACTAAAAGAAGAGAAAAATAAACCCAAATGAGGTAGGAATTTGATACCTTTCCCCAATGGAGTCGCCAATCTGTTGCACCTTTTTCGTCACCTTGGTGAGAAGAATCGAAGTGCTTGCATGCCCAGTTGGGTATGCTGAGAAAGATAGTTGTAGAGAAAAGAGTTAGAGAAATAAAAACAAAACTATAACTAAGAATTAGACTAATAGATGCAATAAAAATTAAAATCGTAAGCATAGGGACAAAAGAACAAAAAGACCCATGTCACCAATGTTAGATGTTGATCTTATTGATGAAATAAAAGCACCAAGAAGAAAGGGGACTATGAGTCCCTTCTTCCTCCAAGGGAAGGCTCTTGGACCCTCACAAGCTTGCTCTCCTTACAACAAAGAAAATTAGAATAGTGGTGAAAGAACTCTTGGCAAATCCACTCAATGGAGAGGTGGATTTCTCAATGAAATGGTGCCAATGTGTTCTTGTCAAGGATGGAGTCCTTAAAACAATCTAGGCAGCATAACATTACTTTGAATTCCTTGAGAAAATGAGGTGCATTCATGGCTTTTTATAGCATTGCTTTGGGATTTTGTTTAACTGCTTTGTAGTGTGAAAAGAGGCCATTTAGGGCATTCTTAGGTCTTTGACCAGCCCACCATTCAGATCCATCCCAGATTTGGAGGTCAAATTGGCTTGGGAATTGAACCATAAGTGGTTGGGAGGCCGACCACATTCATAAATGCGTCATTTAGCAGGTGTGTGGATTTTTGCGTTAACAATCGTGCATTGTGCGCCTGTGTGTGCTTTGTATGTCCCTTTTCCACGCACGTGCACACGTGCCCAATGTATGCAAAGTGCTCCTCAATTTTTCACTACTTTGTATAGTTTTTGACCTTTTTTTAATGCTGTGGTATTAATTCAGGTCCATGAATGACTTCATTACTGTTTGATGATGCTGATTTCTTGTAACCATGTGCAGATGAAATTTTAGTGATAACACTGTGTCTCATCATCGGAATCTAATCCAAGATCCACTTGAACTTTCGCAGCTATGGTATTCTTCTTTCCATGGTTGGCATACTTCTTTGGCTTCAATTCAGGATGCAAGACCCAATAACGATCTTCACCATGGCCTACTTTCTTGTAATGCTTGCAAGTAGGATTTTCCTTTCTTGTTGTGGTTGTCTTCTTCTCTTTCTCTCTCCTTTTCCCTGCATCCTTTCTTTTCCAAGTATCTGTACAAACACTATCACCAACATTCCCTTTGCTAGATTCAATGTGAATGGCTTGTACACATACTTCATCAAAGTTAGAAGGATTTAGCATAAGAATAGTGTGCTTAAGATAAGAATGTAAACCACCGATATATTTTAGGAGTGTCTCTTGTGTATATAAAGGAATAACCAAATTTAATTCTTTCTTATGAAATGTTTGAGTATATTATTGTACACTTTGACATTTTTATTGCCTTAAACATTGCCAATTCATCACTTCTTGTTTCATGTAAGCTAAAGGGTAAAACTGTTGTTTTAATGCAATAATGAAATCATTCTAGGAAGAGATTGTTTTACCACTTTTCTTAAGATCATCTCTAGTTCTGCTTTCCCACCATATGAGAGTTGTGCCTCCAATTTTGAGACTTTCTAGTTGGATATTAGTTTCATCATCAACAATCTTTTGTATCCTGCAATAGACTTCTAACTATCTCACCCAATTATCTAGCTTTTCTGCATCTAATTCACCATCATAAGTGGGTAATTGAAACTTTACATCTAACTTTAATAACGGAATATCAGAAGAATGATGATTTTTTTTCTTATCCTTGGAGGAATGTACACTTGCTTCATTATTAGATGATGAGGATGAAGGAGAAGAAGGTTCTGAAGGTCCACCACCTCCAACTCCTCCTTCTGCTCTTACTGAAGATTCACCTTATTCAACTTTTGGATTCCTTCATTGACTGCTTTCATGGTAAATATCCTCTACCATGGCTTGCATCAATTTAAAGGCCTCGAAGAAATCATATTCAAATTTTAAGGGACCTAATTTCCGTGGTGAAGACATCTCTTGCTTATGTGGTCGCCATTGAATCTTTGTGTCAAGAGCCTCAAGTTGGCCTTCTACTTGCTTGATTTTTTCTCTGGTGAGCATCCAATGCTTGCAATTCCTGTCAAAGCTTCACAAACAAATGATACGATACCTTAAAATTGATCCCAAAAAAAAGGTATTACTGATAAATCGCAAGTTAGTTTAATGTATTTTAGGCATCGAATTGTTAAGAATGTGAAATACACAAAGCTTATTATCTGGTTGTGGAATATCAAATGTGACTTTTACTTGATGCTTATTAATGAATAAAGAGATCATCCATTAATATCCATGCTGCAAATTAAGAGAATAGAATATAAAAATAGAAAGAGAAATAGAGACAAGAGGTTGATAATGGAGTTCACCAATCGTTGGCTATGTCTCTGGGCCCACTTCGAAGTGAAGGACCTCTTTATTGCTCTTTAAAATGCTCAAAGTTCTCTTACATAGGATATTTTTTGTTACATAATGTTCTTCATATCTACTATGCAAGACCTCCTTGCTCAGATTCAAGCATGCTCCATCAAATTTCTCTCAAAAACATGGCAAAAATGCCCCTCAAAACATGAGAAAAGGCCAAAATTTACAAACTGCACCTTCAAAACCCTGCATCAAAAAGTCTCCTCGAGGCTTCAAAAGACCTAGTTTTTATATTTTTTAAGGCTAATATGAGGAATCCCAATTCCCTCAAGATCTGGCCTCTTTTTGGGATCAAATCCCCCTTCAAATGGCCTCAAAATCCTCAAAAAACCAATTT
>CBVK0100393010.1:0-13476 GCA_900067695.1 Picea abies | reverse complement strand
CGATCTGCTGAGGAGCGGTTGGTGACCTTGGGTCACAACCACATTACTTTGTACTTGGAGTTCACCGAAGGGTTGATGGAGAGGTTTGACAGGAGCGATCCAGAACTCCATTTCAGGGATCTTACACAGTTGAGATAGACAGGGTCAGTTGAGGCCTTCATCACAGAGTTCTAGCAGAAAGTAGTGGCCTTATCAAATATTTCAGAGCACAGATTGGTGATGCTGTTCACCGAGGCATTGACAAAGCCATTGAGGGGCTGGGTTAAGGATTTTAAGCCTCACACCCTACAGGAGGCCATTGTGTGCACCCAAGACATGGGTGACTCAGCGCTGAAACCCAAAACCTTTACACAACTCTTTGTACCACAGAGAGACAGGGATTAGAAAAATCCTCAGAGGCAATGGAAGGGTAAGCCCAAGCTGGATGATGACACCAGACGAGAATTGATGAGGAAGAAGCTTTGCTTCTCTTGCAAAGACCCTTGGGTCCCAGGGCATAGATGCATGGGAAAGGGGCAGATCCTCTACATTGAGGTGGAATCAAGCAGTGAGGAGGAGGATGAGGAGATCAGGGCACATACAGACAATGATTTAGAGGGTGAGACTACACATGAGCCATAACGACATCCAAAGAAACCTCAGATACAGACGGAGGCACAACCAAAGGAGGCAAAACCTCATAGAGAGGTGAAAGGGGGAACCATAGCAACCCTTTCTTGAGTACCCAGGTACAACACTCTCAGGCTCAAGGGCCTTATACAGGGGCAACGCATGACAACTCTAGTTGATGGTGGGGCCACCCACAATTTCATAGATGCATCCTTAGTAGCCCGGAGGGGGTTACACACTGAGGAGTTTGAGGGGTTCACCGTGGCAGTGGAAGATGGGTACACTATGACATGCTTGGACATGGTTCCAGACCTAGAGTTCAAGCTAGGAAACTACACCCTGACGGATACCTTTTATGTAGTTGACCTGTCAGATACAGATGCAGTGTTGGGGGTACAGTGGCTATATTCATTGGGAGAGATTGGGTTCAACTATCAGACGTTGACCATGAGTTTCAGAGACACCAGTGGATCGAGAATGGTACTGAGAGGTATGTCTACAGGAGCACCCAGGGCAGTATCAGCGAAGAGGATGGAGCGGATCTTCCTTCGCGGTGATGTAGCATATGCGGCAGAGTGTTTGATCAACACCCGGAAGGATTTAGAGGGCAGAGAGCACTACCATCCACAGATCAGAAAACTTCTGAGTCAGTATGGGCCAGTGTTTGGGCCGATACCACCAGGGAGACCACCAGACAGGGGGTTCGAGCATACTATTGAGTTGGAGTCAGGGGCTACATCGGTGATCACCGTGCCCTATAGGCACCCCAAGAGATTCAAGGACGAGATCAAGAAAGCAATCAAAGAATTGCTTGCGATGGGGCACATCAGGCCCAACACGAGTCGTTTTGTTTCTTCAATCGTTCTGGTACTAAAGAAAGATGGTACATTGAGGATGTGCATTGACTACATAGTTCTCAATAAGAAAATGATCAAGAACATGTACCCCATTCCACGCATAGATGAATTGATGGACGAACTACATGGGGCAGTTTTCTTCACCAAGATTGACCCGCAGTCAGGATATCATCAGATCAACATCAAAGAGCAAGACATAGAGAAGACATCATTCAAACGCCATTTTGGACATTTCGAGTTTTTGGTCATGCCATTTGGGTTGACCAACGCTCCGACCACTTTTCAGTCATGCATGAATCACATCTTCAGGGGGCAGTTGAGGAAGTATCTTTTGGTATTCTTCAATGACATATTGATTTATGGCAGGACATGGGATGAGCATCTGGCACACTTGGAGGAGGTCTTTGGCATTATGCAGGCACAGTCATTATATGCCAAGGAGTCCAAGTGTGAGTTCGGGATGAGAGAACTACTGTACTTGGGGCATATCATCAGTGAGCAGGGAGTACAGGTTCATCAAGAGAAGATCAGGGCCATTCTGGATTGGCCAACACCCAAGAACCTCACAGAGTTGAAGGGATTCTTTGGGTTATGCAGTTACTACAGGCGGTTTGTCAGAGGCTTTTCACAGTTGGGAGCACCACTCACAGATCTAACTAAGAAGGGTGATTTTCTTTGGATGGATGAGTCACAATAGAGTTTTGAGAAAACGAAGGAGGTTATGAGCACATGCCTTGTTCTAGCCATTCCAGATTTCTCTCGGCCATTTGTCTTAGAGTGCGACGCATCAGGGGTGGGGATTGGAGCAGTTTTGATGCAGAGGGGCCATCCCATTGTGTTCGAGAGCAGGAAGCTCAATGATTCAGAGAGACTCTATTCGATTTACGACAAGGAAATGCTGGCAATCATGCATGCCTTAACCAAATGCAGACAGTATCTGGTGGGTAGCAGATTTGTAGTGAAGACTGATCACAACAGTCTCAAGTATATCCTGGATCAGAAAGACCTTAGCGAGAGGCAGGAGAAGTGGGTTTCAAAGATCCAAGCCTTTGACTTTGACATTGAGTATGTTAAAGGAAAAAGGAATCTCGTAGTAGATGCTTTGTCCAAGAGGTTAGCAGGGTGTTCGATGATGGATATTTGCACAGACTGGAAGGCACATTTGTTGGTGGAGTACTCCAAAAACAAATTTGCTTGTGAGGTACTGGATGGACAGGTAGTTGATGATAGATATCGGGTGCTAGACGATGTCATTTTCTACAAGGAACGTATCTACTTGGTTCTAGAATCTACCTTGAAAGGGAAGGTTTTGAAGGTGTGTCACTATTCACCTACAGTCGGGCATCAAGGATACTTCAAAACTTACAGGAAGATCAAGGAGAGATTCTCATGGAAGGGTCTCAAGGATGATGTACTGAAACACATCTGGGAGTGCACGATTTGTCAGCAGAACAAGTCCGAGCAGACACACCCCACGGGGTTACTTCTGCCTCTACCCTTTCTGGAGCAGAAATGGGAGAGCATTTCTATGGACTTCATTACAGGTCTTCCTCGAGTGTAGGGTAGGGACTGTATATTTGTAGTGGTTGACAGGCTGACCATATTTGCACACTTCTTTGCCATACCCACGGACTACAAGGCCATAAAGGTAGCAAAGCTATTTTTCAGGGAGGTTTTTCGGTTGCACGGTTTACCCAGGAAGATAGTCAGTGACAGAGATGGGCGCTTCATCAACGCGTTTTGGCAAGAGATCTTCAGGTTGGTGGGCACAAAGTTAGCCACGAGTACTAGCTACCACCCACAGATAGATGGACAGACAGAGATTGTCAACAAATGGGTGGAGGGGTATCTGAGAAATTGTGTGGGGGGCCAACAACGCACATGGGTGAGATGGTTGCACATGGGGAGTATTGTTACAACACAACTTACCACATGTCTATCAGGATGTCGCCATTTAGAGCATTGTATGGATATGATGCACCCTCTTTTGTGGAGACTGTGTTTGGGGATAGCAGGGTCTCGGGGGCCAAAGACTGGGTTGAGGAGAGTCAGAGGATTCTATGGGCAGTCAAGGAGAACTTACAGGCAACGTAGAACCAACAAAATATCTATGCAAACAAGCAAAGGATAGAGTGCAGTTTCAAGGTCGGGTACTTGGTTTTTCTACGATTACAGCCGTACAGACAGTCTTCCTTGAAAAGAAGCGGGGCAAAGAAGCTGAAGCCTAGATTCTATGGACCGTACAGAGTTAGCAGGAAGGTAGGCGAAGTGACCTATGAGCTAGAGCTACCGGAGGGTAGCGAGATTCATAACGTGTTCCACGTTTCTTGCCTTAAAAAGACAGTGGGGCAACAGGTTAGCATTTCAAAGGAGTTGCCACCCTTGGATGAGGAGGGTCAGTTGGAGCTAGTACCGAAGGAGGTGCTAGATCAGAGAGAGCGCAGATTGAGGAGCAGGGTCATCGGGGAGTGCTTGGTCAGATGGAGGGGACTTCTAGTGGAGGATGCCACATGGGAGGGAGAGCATATATTGCAACACCCAGGATTGATGTTGCTTGCGGACAAGCAATCTCGGGAAGGGAGGACTGTGATGTCCCGTTCCCAAGAGTAGGCTAGCAGGGAGTGACTTAGTAGTCTATCTCTTCCCGTAAACTATAGTCAGGCACAAATAGGGAACAAGGGGAGAAATAAGGGTGAATAAATGGCTAAACAATGAATTAAGACAAAAAGCATAGGAAAAGTCACTTAAGCCAAAGTCAACGGAGAAATAGAAGAAAAAGGTGTTGAGGGGGGACTTAATTAATTAATCACTTGACTTAGGAGGAAAAGCACCTAGCTTAAGTGATGTCAACGGAGAATTAGATTGGGGAAGTTATAAAAGGAAGAATTCGACCTAATTCCTCATTATGTTATGATTTGAAGTTGAGAACAGGTTCCAGAGGAGGAAGTCGATCTCTTTGATGTTTTGTGGATTCCTGGAGGAAACCACCACCCAGATTGGTTTCAGTGTTGGAAGACACACCCTAGCCTATTAGAGATACCATCCAAGTATTTCACCGTGCTAGATCAGGAGTATACAGATCCAATTCACAGTTTTTGCAGCACAACTAGTGAGGGCGTAAGGGTTAGAGAGAGTTTTGTGTAGCTGGACAAGATCACGACTTATCTCGTCGATTCCTTCCGACCCAATTGAGAGGAGGCAAGGGCGCTTCTTTTGAGCCACCAATCATCAAATTCTGCCGATGGAATCTGCCAGGGCACATCAAATAGCCAGGAAGTGCGCAACACTTGAGGAGGGACATTTGGGTTTCTAAGGGGCTTTTTGGATCAGATATGGGGAAACCCTTCCGACCCAGTACAGAGGAGGCTAGGGCACACATTTTGAGACATACATTAGTGGATTCCGTGCGTGGAATCAATATGGCACATTGTGAGAGCCTAGGAGGTGCGCAAACCCCCAGGGGATATCCTCTGGGGTTCATCCAGAGCTTCAATGAGTTGATCTTCAGTCTGACAGGTATCAGGAGGAGCCTAGAGGCCAAGGTGCATAGTTGGGGACAATTTTTAGGCCGATCGGTCGAGTATAGCCACCAGGGCGAGTTTATCCATCATTTGCAGCAGTTGCCGTGAGTTTCCGGAGTTGCATGTTGTCGATCTATCCGTGCATGTGCAGATCTATCCACATCTTTTGATCATGTGTATTTCGTATTAGTTGCATTGTATTCCAGTGATGATCCATGAGATCTAGCTAATGATTATTTCTCTGCTTTCAACTTATCAGTTGTATTTCCTGCTTTTTCCATATAATACATGCTATTGAGATTGTGTTGGTTCTTTATTTTGCATGCATCATATATACTGCTCAAACCTTATTTATATGACACACACATGCGAAAATCACCAAGCATGTTAAACAAGTAACTAAAACGCATCCAGAAACCCCCATAGTATCAGATTAGAGAGTCTAGACACTAGTACAACAATAAATATCCAGATCCATCGAATTTGGGGTATTTCACTCCATAGGATTTTCAGCTATAGATCGATGGTCAAATAATGTGTAGTCAATGTCCAACACAAGTAATTTCTTGCCTTCATGACATGGATTGAGTTGTTGTATGCCGCGTCTTAATTTTTGCTTGATTGCTTGTCCTTTATTTCGGTGACATCGTCTTGTCCCTTTGAGAATATCTTGTTGGAGACGTTAGGGAAAGGAATGGCGTTGGCGGTACCTGTATCCTCGATCATGCTTTTGATGGTCTGAGATTCAAAGTCCACAACCTCGTTGACATCGAACAATTCATCATCTGAGCTCTTCAAACTCACCTTACACTCTCGCTTGAGGTTACCAAGAGGATCGAGAAGCAACCATTAACAATATCCAGATATATTGCTCGCACTACTGGTGTTATTGGTGGAGATAACATCATATCGTTGGCAATTCATATTGAGGTAATATCATATCGTTGGCAATTCATATGGTAATATCGTTGGCTTGACTGATAAACAAAACATGCCTCATAAGGAGATTAACCAGTGGTATTGAAGGTAGCTCGGGTCAAGGCGTTTCGTTGGCGAATTTAAGAGATGTATGAATGGTTTTGCTGCTCGCCATTCCTCATTGCTCTTGAATGTGCATTACATTCTTGGTGCAGTAACAAGATAATTGCATTTTTTATTGGAGAAGCTTCATTATATTTTCATTTGCTAACATGTGCTTTGGCACTATCTGTAAGAAGACAATGCATTCTCTTGTATCAGCGAGAGCATTTGCCTCTGGACAACATAGAGGCAGTAAGAGAAGACACAAAAAGAAAAAGCTCAAAGTCAGAGGGGGTTGGCATAATCCCTGCGAAAAATCCGACGTTCATTGTACCCGTTGCGGAGTAAATGGGTCACATGAAGCCACCGACTACAGAGTTCCATGGCAGAAGATAAAAGATGATAGAGATAGAACCTCATACCTGGCGAAAGGTAAAGCACCTGTACATTATGTTGTTGCGTATTGCAATATAGGAGTAACTGAAGATCTATTTAATACTTTACTTGCTTCTTGGGGAGATGCATGGCTTCTTGATACATGTGCGACCTCTCACACGACCTTTCAAAGATATTTCTTTGTAAACTTCGATGACAATGTAGATGGCGTAGTGTACTTTGCAGATAGATCAAGTCTTAAACTTTCGGGAATGGGCACCATTAGGCTTAAGTTGCTTGGACTCATGGATTTTCTTCTACACAATGTACTCTATCTTCCTGAGCTACAAAGAAGCTTGCTCTCCCTTGTGCACATCAGACAACAAGGCCACTCTGTTCATATGATCGGTGGCAAAGTTGAGATAAAGAAGGATTCTGATAACATGCTTGTTATGACCGGAATGGAAGACGAAAGACTGCTGAAATTGAATGGGACATCCGTCAATACACACACTGCTGCAGACCTCTCTCATCATGACTCAGGTATAATGCCATCTAGTCTTTTGTGGGATGCTAGATTTGGCCATATTAATTATGACGGTCTTCGTTTATTGAGAAAGAATGGTGTTTCTGAGTTGCCTACCATTCCTAGAAAACTAAAACAATGTGATGCTTGTATACTTGGAAAGCATAGCAAACAACCTTTCCATGATTCTACTTTCAGAGCATGTAGAAGACTTGAACTGATTCATTCTGACTTGTGCGGCCCTATGCCCGTTCCTTCTGCAAATGGAAACAAATATATCATGACTTTTATTGATGATTACACCAGAATGTGTTGGGTGTACTTGCTGAAAGAAAAATCACAATCTTTTGAAACTTTCAAAAATTTTCATGTATGGATTCAAAATGAAGCTCAGTCTCGTATTGGCTCTCTTCGCACTGATAATGGAAGAGAATATACTTGAATTTGAAAGCTACCTTTGCCAACATGGGATCAAATATCAAACAATAGTTCCATACAATCCTCAACAAAATGGTGTAGCTGAACAAATGAACATGACACTCCTAAATATGGTTCATTCCATGATGTTTTTCAAGAATGTTAAATTGATGTTTTGGGCTGGTGCAGTGTTGTGTGCAATTTATGTCAAAAATAGGTGTCCATCTCATGCTACTAAAAATAAGACTCCTTATGAAATGTGGTATGGCCACATTCCTTCGGTGAGGTATCTTAGGGTCTTTGGTTCCACCTGCTATGCCTTGATTTCTAAGGAACAAAGAAGCAAGCTTGATGCAAGGAGTCAGAAGTGCATCTTCTTAGGGTATTCAAATACGACCAAGGGGTATCGTCTTTACAATGAGACAAACAAGAAGTTCATCCTTTCTAGAGATGTGATCTTTCTTGAATCCCCCAAGAAAGACAAAACTGTCAAGAGGCAGCTTGATCATCTGGATAGATTCACTCATGTAAAGACATATCATGAGTTTGATGATGAGATTCCACATCTTGAAGGGGGGGGTCTCTATCTTGGGTCAATCTTTGGAATCTCCTTTTGTAGCACCATCTTCCCCACATGAAGAAGTTCCTGCGACTTCATCAGAACCTGAAGTTCAGTTGGATGATGTGATCGAGAGGATTGAAAAGCTGAGGGTTGCTGAGAACTCAACACCATCTCAATCAGCCGAACAACCTAGACCATCTCAGAAAGGTCCACCAAAATGGCTCACAAAAACACTTGAAAGTGTTCATCCCGACGAGGTCGAAAAGATAGGAACCTGATTGTCCTTGTGGTTGCGTTACTTGTAACAATAATGTAAATATGAAGCGTCTTAGGTGATAGGAATGGTCACCCGTTGGGGAAGACCAAGAGTCATTTAAATATGTATATATGCACCTATCATACTAATGCAAAACACATAAAGTGTGGAGTTAATTTTCTGCCATCTCTGGCCTGACAGTATTGTTGTTAAGTTCTCATCCATAATAAAATGCCAGTTTTGCCTTTGCATACAACAAGTTCGACAAATTGTCTATGGTGAAATAAACTATTTGTTAGAATTTGCCACTCGGTATTAAACAGTGGGTGCCAAGTATTTAACAAGAATACATAACCAAAAATATATAAAAACCCTTAATACCCTAGTGTATCTTTATTGAGGATATTACAGTGGTATCAGAGCTGGTGATCTTGCCAGCTTGTGTTTGCATTTCATGGATGAGGGTTTATTAAGTGTTTGACGAAACCCAAGCCTATAACAACCATGTTGAAGTTGCTTAGGAAGGTTAATCCAGAACGGTTGGCTGAATTTTTGAGGAAGCTGGAGGCAAATAAATACATGCTTGACTACTGGAAGTATCTAACATTGGATGAAGATGTCTGTGCAACTTTATCCTTCAAAAGCTATTACACCCTCATACACGGAAGCTAGCCCAAGGATTTGGACGAGGATTATTTTAAAAGCACAGGCATGAGGTAAAGAAGGATGAGCATGAAGGATAGGTAGAGGAGCATGCATCTAGCCATGAGGAGGATGTGTGCACAAAGGAAGATCAAAGAGTAGCCTATGATACATCATTAGAGCTATTTGATGAGGTTGATGACACTAGTGTGTTGGATAGGTATACCTCTGATGAATCAACAAAAGATGAGCATGCAACATATTATGATAACTATGATGAACTGTTCCAATCAACCCATGTTGTGGATCCAACATCTCTCACCATGCATGATGCTTATGATGAAGGTAGTTCAAGTGTGATAGCACTTATATAGGATGAGGATTCATCACCATATCTCATTTATGATGTCGTTGATGATGAACATGCGACTGTACCTCGTCATGATGATGAAATTAAACAAAGACCTTTAGCATGGAAAGAGTTGGAGGACCGATTATTGGTCAAGGAAGAGCATATTGTACAAGTATTGACTAGGGCAGATGGTACTCATAAGTTTATTGAAGACCTTATGTGGAAAACCCAGTTGGAGAAGAGGCAAAGGGGAATTGCAGATGGAATCACTAGTGCTCAATTACGCATCATCAAAAAAGCACCAGATCAGATGAAATCTGATTACTTGCAACTTTTCATGGATAGGGACCTTGCTCTTAAGTTCGTCGAAGACAAGGAAAGGGAGATTGAGGAGCTTTGTTATCAACTTAGTTTGACACGCTCTTCATTGTTGATATAGCAGTGACACATGAGGACATGAGTGGCAGGGAGGAGCCTCTTGTGAGGATCTCGCACGAGGAGCATTCATAGTTCCAGGTGCTGGAGGAAAGGTTTGACATAGAGGGTTTTGACCATGCGCCTATTTTGCATTGTGGGGACCAGGAGCTTCTTTTGTTGGAGAGCCCACTAAAGGCTGAAGGCTTAGCTATGGAGGAGATAGTTGAGCACACTTCTTGCGGACCAAGCCACAAGGAAGTATATGTATCCATGATTGGGTGGACAGGTATATGATAGGCATGGAAATGCTTTGGGATACAGGTTCAGGCGACACCAGTAGAGTGATGGATACAGTGGCACCGACAGGATACAGGATGGTACAAGACGATTTAGTGATCGACAGCAACATGTAGGGGTATTCATTGGCACAAGCCAATGTACGATGGAGTTGTGGGGTGTTTCTGCCAGGGAAACCTCTTGACAACGCTGACAGAGCCCTCAAGCATACCATTGAGTTGAGGTTGTCCAGGATCGGTGAGTGGATGGATGAGCCTCAGGGAGCAACATATCCCTCGATAATCGATTTTCATCTAGGGTATCATCAGATAATGGGGAGGGAGCAGGATATTCACAGGTTTGCTTCTAGACTTCGTAATGACTTCTTGGTCATGCCCTTGGGGTTGACCAATGCACTAGTCACTTTCCAGTCTTGTAGCCAGTGGCAGTGGCAGTGGCATCTAGTGCTGCAAATTAATTCCCTTAGAGTTATACAGCAGGACGAGAGAGGATCACAGGAGCTAGCTGGAGGAGACAGGAGGCATTGTGGCCATGACAAAGACTTTTCATGGGGGCCATATGATTAGTGCGTAGGAGGAGATCTAGACTCTGTTGGATCGGTACTTAGAGATTTCAGCATGCATTGGGAGTGGTGGACTTCCAATTTGTTGGGATCCTGGCATTCATCGGAGTAATAGACTACTTCAGATGATGAGGACGATCGATAGGATCGTGTCAGTGACTGGACTGCATCATTGTGGGGATGTTGTGAGAGGAGTTGCTGAGCTTTGGCGAGATAGGTTTTCCCTCATGATACCCAGGATTGAGTCAATCCGCAGTTTGGCAGACTTTGACTTCATTGAGATGTTTTGGCAAGATATGATCTAGGATAGTGAGTTCAATCCTTTCGGGGATTTCAGCTTGGGGGTCCATGAGAGGAGAGCACAGTCTGAGTATGGCGGTCAGATGATTATGATCCATGGGACTGCAGTGTTTGATAGCTCGGCAGTCGATACAGATGAGATGGCCAGTCTTCGCCTCCTGGAGTTTACTCTTGGGATGCTTAGGATGGGTTGCTTGGAGGAATGGTTCTCCGAGGAGTTGACTGAGTTTACGCAACTTATGATTTCCTGGCCTATTAGGAGTAGTCATATAGATTCTTGTGTTAGCACCTTGTAGATCAATGCTATGGGTAGAGGGTGCTTCACATCATAGAGGACAGTTTGGGATCCTGGTGACTTTATCACTTGTTGGTAGGTCCGAGAGAGGTTCGCATGGAGGGATGTTGCGGACGATGTGTTGGGAGATATGGAGGAGTGTACGACTTGTCAGTAGTGCATGTCGGAGCACACTCATCGAGCAAGGTTGATGCAATCCTTGCCCATTTCTGAACGAGAGTGGGAGAGCCTGTTTATAGATTGCATCACAGGTTTACCAAGGGTGCAGGGAGCAGATAGTATGGGTGCAACAATTGTTCAGTCATCAGAGTTCACGCACTTCTCAACGATTTCTTCAGAGTATGTGGCAGCATAGGTGACAGAGCCATCCAATGGAGAGTTGTTCGGAGTCCATGAGCAGCTTGAAGTCATTGCCAGTGATCGGGATAGACTTCCTTTTCCGATATTCGAGATCGATTTTGTAGGCCCTGACTTCACCTGGATGTCTATGTAGGTTACTATTCATGGTAGCAGGTTCAACCCTTACAGGTATTTCAGTCTGGAGCTTCCAGAGAGGAGGATGCAGACTGGGCACGGTGGTCGAACAATTATGATCAAAGTGGCGCAACATCAACATGGTGGGTCCTTTTTGAGATTAGCTTGGGACCCTAAGATTTCAGTTTAGACAATTTAACAGTTGACACAGAAGCAGGAGCCAGTCTTTGCTTCCATGAGATTGATTCCTCAGTAGAGTAGATCTTTGAGGGGTTGCTCGAGTTGTTGCAGTATCAAGTTGCTCTACTTATTGGCGGCATTCAGGAGACTTCTTATGTCTGTACATTGCTGGACTACGCGTTGAGCGGAGGATGCTTCACATCTTCTAGGGTGGTTTGGGATCCTGGTATCAATTTTAGTTTCAGTCTGGTTCAGTCGATGGTGCGTCAGTTTGTGATGACATTGCTTGAGGACAAGCAATCTTTGGGAAGGGAGGACTATAATGTCCCCATTTTTGGATTCCCATGCTCCACAGTCAAAGGTGATCTTGTGAGTTTATGTCGACCTGGCCAGAGGAGTAAAATGGGGTTAACAGTGAGCTCGGACAATTTGGAGGAGTTATATGGGGCCCAAGATAGCCCATTCATCATCAGGATCATTTCCGCACAGTTTTCTCTTGGTTCTGTGGCATTCCGACGATTTCTGTAATTTTGGTTATTATTGGGCATAATTTAATTAAATGCACTAAATGTGTTATTGGGACTGTTATCGCTCAGTTTGTAGGATAGGTTAAGTAGCTTGAAGGCAAGAGTCAAATTGGCGTAATAGGAGCTTCCCCCACCCACTGTCACCTTGATGGGGGGCTCTTTCTATTCAGGGTGGCTAATCCCAAGGGAGACGTCCCTAGTAATCTGGGGTATTGAAGGAAAAGGATCAAGGGTTCAAGGCTCAAAGGTTAAAATAAGCTTTCCCTTCACAGATTACTGCCAAGAAGATAGTCAAAGAGAAGGTATTCCATTGAAAGGGCACTTGTTTGCGAGACAAGGCAAATAAAACTAAAATGTGCAACAGTGGTTAGTACTTCATAAATTAATGACTATCCTTAATTCATATGAGCATAAATAAATGTAATTATTGACGAAGTCAATGATTGCAATCAAAGCTATGGCTTATAATATTACTTCTTCAATAAATACAAAATGACAGAGCATTTAATGTACAATTTCAATCCTTGAATTATCACAATGCAATAAATATGCTCATATATATAATGTTGTTGCGTCAAGCCTACTAAGGGCTAGTTCTAGGTTAGTTTTGCTAGACTATGAGATGAACGTTTTGCTAATTAGGCCAATGAAAATAACCAATACTTCAAAGTCTATCAATGGATGACAATACCACAACGTTTTATGCCAAACAAGAGTTCAAAAGAGGCAAGACATCATCTTAGGGTTAGGGTTAGTAAGTCGCTAGGGTTAGTTAGCGTTTCAATTCAAGAGTTTTGAGAAGGTTGTTTTAACACTATAGACTCAACGTTGTAGTTTTAGACTAGTGCCTTAGGGTAAATGGAGTCAAGGAGTAAGGCTAAACGCTTGGAAGGATCTAAATCTAAGGACGGGAGAGTTAGGCTTGATGGTGCTGCAATGGCAGGGCCATGAAGTCAAAACCCTAAGGGGAGGAGGCTCATTCCGGTGTAGCTTAGGCTAGGCCTCATGCTCCTCCTTCTTTCCTTAAAACTCTTTGGCAAAACGGCTAGCTTTAAAACATAAATCTAGGGCTGAAAAGTGTTGTAGGGCCAAGGCTTTTCAAACCCTAAGAGTCAAACCCTAGGTGTAAAGTCAATTAGGCCTAGGACGTCTTCTTTCTTCAATCTATGTTCAAAATCTAACTTAGAAAAAGAAGAATTAGTGTAGCAATGGCTAGGCTATGTTCTTTTTAATCAAATGGCTAAACAAGTTTTTATCATGGGGACATAAAGCAAGGACCTACTTGTG
>CBVK0100393001.1:0-11708 GCA_900067695.1 Picea abies | reverse complement strand
TTATGTTCCTGAGATCAAATTTGTTTCAAAAATAAAGGGGGATGCAACCACCTTGATTTTACTAAATATCCAAAAACTAACAACAATCTATTTTTTATTCAAAATACATCATAGATATGACTGAGAGATCTTAAAAGTGCCTCAGATCAAATTTGAAATCATGGACCCCTGAATTATCCTGAAAGCAAAAGAAAATAGGAAGATTTCAGATATGTTTTCTGTCATTAATTTAGACAATTCGAATTTTCTTAACTGGCTACAGAATCTTGCAACTTTGTAGCTAGTTATAATAGTAAATGAAATCTCATTTTATTCAATAAATAAAACAGGCTAATTTAATAATAAAAATAGTTTATTCAACAAAACAAGTAATCTAACTTAAGAATGACAACAATCATGCTATTAAATTAAAAAAAAATCATACCTCTAATCATGAAATCAAATCGTATCATGAAACTTTGGAGTTAACGATGGCTGTAGATGCCTCTACGTTTTTAAATATCACATGACCTATGGTTTTCATACGCTTCTCCTTCCCTTGGATGATAGATTCAAGCCTGTGGTTTTCGTTTGTTAAAACATCAACCTGGTCTTTTAAAAACTTAACTCGTGACTGTACAAATGGGACATCAGTATAGTATCTATCGATCCATGATAGACATACATCGCACTATGATTGTGTGGTGTTTTCATCAGAACGAACAAGATTATGGATCGGAGAACCATCTATACGAATAATAGATTTATTGCAGAGCTGGACACCAGGAAACTCTGGATTGTCTTTCAAAAAAGGAGGCAAATTATCGACAAAGTTATAGGGTTGGTCAGTGTGTGGCCCGAATGACACAGGGTCTTCCTCTGCAAGGAATTTTTCAATTTCAGAGTTTGAGCTTTCATTAACCTCAATCATGTTGATCGCATCTGCACGAGAGTTTTTCTTATTTCGAAGACTTCGAGAAATTAACCTGCCAGCTCTTTTGTTTTTGAAATTGACATCAACATTACTTTTAAACTTCTTTCCTGTAGGTTTCCTTACAATTTTAACACAGTCCTTTGGATGTGTAATCTGTTGACTACCTTGTTGAATGACCTTAGGATAGATCAAGGGTTCGTTGTTAGGGGAAGAGGTGAAAGAGATGTCGTCGGCTGGACAAGGGTTTCCTCAACGACAAGTTTATCTACTTCTCCCAATTCAGGGTTACCATAACCATTTCGTGTTATAAATGAATCCCAACAATCATTTTGTGATTCTAACTGATGTATGAGGATGATTTTAATCGGGCCGTGATGAAAAAGACTAGAGTCTAACCTCAGTTTCTTATATCGTTTCCCCATTTTATATAAACTTCTGAGTAAGTAATATGTCATGTTCAAAGGGAAACCCATAAAACTCATAAGCAGACGTAAATGATACAAAAATACAAGCCCGAACCATCCCTCACATGTAACAAATTAATTTACCACAGCAAGTAAATCATGCCACCGAGCTTTTAGGAATGAAATTGGCATACCTCTATCACAACTTGTTATTTTCCGAGATGTAAATAACAGGGTCAAAGGGACTTCCTCCACTTTCGTGTTTTTAAACCATTTCTGACCACTCGCTGGCAATCATGTGGCTTGACATAGGAAATCTTCGGTAACCTCCAGTTGCACATCACCAACTTTCTCTCTACAACCATCAAAGGATAAGGTGAATTCTTGGGCAACCCAAAGATTAAAACCCTGAAACTTCCTGATGAAAACATGCTCGCCATTTCTTTCCAAATACTCCCTAGCATCGTCGTATGAGAGCAGGGTTTGGATATTGTTTGGTTCAATTGTTATGATAGGAGACATATTGGATGGGAGGGTAATCAAAGCACAACATACAGGTAGGGTTTGTGAAAATGAAACAGAGCCATAACCCCGAGCCCAACAATGAACGGTGCAAAGACTAATACGATGGGATAGTCGTTTAACCAAAACGCATGCGAAGAGGTTTGTGAAACCTGAGGCCATCCCGAGAGATAATGGCAGTCTGCAAGTCATATGCCACCTTTTCATTTTGTACGAGCTAGTACCAAAACATTGAAATGAAAATGAGTGCATGCATCAGGGGTTTGATTACAAAGTTTGGGGAAATCAAAAATCGAAAAATCAAGAGTTTTGTGAAAGAAATGTAATCAAAGATCAAACCAAAACCATACAAAAAATCAAATGGTGGGGGTCTTTTGTTCATTAAAACTATCAATCTCTTAGGCATGCTTAGAATTGAAAGGGTAACAAACAACGAGGGTAATATCTTCATGGCAAGGAATCAAAACTCCATAACAAATTAAATAAACAATTTGCCTTCAATGAAATTTTAAAACAAAATGGTAATTGCAGTCGCAAGTTTTCATGCTTTCAGTCATGAAAACGAAGCATGAATAGATGATAGGTAAAAAGCAATGATTTACAACTATGGTTTCGGAAACTGTTCGTGAAGAGTAATGAAATTTCATGACCCTGTGTAGGCAACTATGTAAATTATTTAATAAAAATAACAATTATATTATTGCTGCCAACAATGGTGACATGCTAGGAGAAGTAGTTATCTCGGTTACACGAACGAGTTCAGGTTAGAAAAATCTAAAAAACTTCAAATCGAAGAACAACCGAAAAGTCATTTGAACATCTCAAATAATCATAATGCAGTCCAGTTTTAGATAGCTTTTATTTTTAAAGAAACAAAAACTGGTGACAAACTTGGCAAAAGAAAGTCACGATGTTAAGTTAAAATCTTCAATACTGTTGACAGAGCCATTGCTGCTGGCAGATGTTCATAGCCTTGACAGGGATGTCAATTAATCCACTCTGACATTTGTATCATGTCAAGAAATTTCAGATCAGAACGAAGGATGCTTAGGGCCAAAACAAAATTCATATCTAAGAATTTTCTTTTACCTGACATTGCTTCGCTGCTAGCGGGACTGTTCAATACACCGACGAAGTTATCTTGGTGTCATGCATGCATTTACCCTCTGCAAACAGACCTGTTCAGTGTCCCGGTGGGTTTACAAACACTTCCCACAGCTCTCTAAGAGTTTATTCATATTATAGTTTTTTAAATATTCAATAGAGCGGGGTGATGCTGAAAATTCTAGTTTTTAACACATCTTGATATGTCACAGACTTTAAAAATTTCCATGCTATCCTTCATCAAGATCCAAAAATAGTTCATTAATGAAACCGACTTTCAAGAACTGGGAGACATCATTGAGTTGCTCTCTTAAAGAACAGAGACAATGTAAAAATATTTTTAAAGATGGTTGTGAATACTTTCAAGTGCAGATTGAAACTGAGAAAACACTTTTCAAACAAAAAGTCATCTTTTAACCAGGCTACAATTTCATAGAAATACAACACTTAATGTTTTGACAACTTTTAGCAGTTATTTTCGAGGGGAAGTTTTCTGTTTTCTTTGTCTGAGCTAGCCCGTGGTGCAGGCATGTGTGTTTCAAAAAGAAAGACCGATAAGCAGAAATGAAAAAAAAACAAACCAGAAAAGAAAAAAAAACAGCAAGGAAAACAAAACAGAAAATATTTACAAAAGGTGTATGGGAGCATCTTAAGGTAAAGTACTTTTTGAGAGCTTGGCCATTCACCAGGAAGGTGTCTGGATGTCCCTCTAAATTCTGCAGGTGAAAGGAACTGGGACCTAGTTTCTCAGCAATTAAAAATGGTCCCAACCACAAGTTTTGAAACTTAGTATGCTCTCCCTTTCCCTCATGAGGTTTGTCCCACTTAAGGATAAGGTCGCCTACCTAGAAATTTCTGTTAGAGGTAGAATTGGAATCAAACCAGTTTTTGACAATGAGTTGATGTTGATCCAATTTTCATTTTTCTTGAGCCCTTACTTCCTCTAACTTCAGCAAAGCATTAATCCGACTCTCCAAGGGAGGACAATTTTCTTCTTGCACCTTCTGTGATAATTGCAAAGATGGAAGAAGGACATGTGGTGGAAGAATCGCTTCCCCGACGTAAACGAGAAAAATGGGGGAATTACCAACAACAGTTTTAGGAGTTACCCTGTCATCCTAGATTGTGTTAAATAGTGCATTATGCCAGTTTTTATGGTTTTCGGAGACCGTTCTCTTGATGATTTTGATCAGGTTTTTATTTATTGATTCCGCCAAACCATTGCCTTGAGGGTAATAGTTGGTAGCATATTTTATTTTTATTCCTTTTTCTAGAGTGAAATCACTCATTTCAAGAGATGAAAAATAGGAAACATTTTCAAATACTAGGCATTCAAGAATACTGAAACGAGTGATAATATTTGAATTTAGAAAGGATATTACCTGACTAGTATTTACAGCTTTTAATGGGGCAGCCTCAGACCATCTGGTGAAATAATATGTGGTTGTTATGATGTATTTATGCTGCTGCGAGGATGCCAGATTGATTGGACCTATAATATCCAGGCCCCACTGCTGAAAAGGGGAGTCTACCGAAACTGGTTGCAGTGGGAATGTTGGTTTCTGTATTCGTTCAGATGCCTTTTGATAGATTACACACTTGCGGCATAAGGCATGAGCGTCTTTGAAAAGGGTAGGCTAGTAATAACCTGCTCTTAATACTTTGTGGGCGGTGGTGTCTCCACCAAAATGCCCACCAGTTTCCCCTGCATGTAATTCCAATAAGACTTTTTCTGCTTCATCTTTTTCAAGACAACGCATAAGTATTCCATCAAAATTTTGGCAAAACAAAATACCATTAATCAGCTGAAAAGAAGAAAATTTTAATCTTAGTGCTCTCCTTTTTTGGGGATCAAGGTGACGGGGAGATGATCCGTGTATAAGACAAAATTTGATGTCATTGTACTAGGGACTAGTAAGGTTTTGTGCACAACAGATTTGATTTTGATCGTGCTGATCTAGAATTAACATATCAATTTCATTTTGTTGTCCTATAGCTGAATCAGCAACCAACTTACATAAACCTTGGCCTCTAAAAATTTTTGCTGGGGTGATTTCTATGTCATATTCTTATAAGGATGTGACCCAGTTTGCCCTTTTTTCACCTATTTCTTTCTGCATTAACAAATTTCTGACAGTAGGGTAAGGGACAATGATTTTCATCCTAGATTTCAGTAGATAAGATCGGAAGTGTTTTACCGCTTTAAAATTAGCATAGGCCTACTGATCTACTGTTGGGTAATTAAGTTCTGCTCTCTTGAAGGCTGAGCTCATAAAGGCAATTTGGACTTCGTTGTTTTCAACATTCTTTTGGGTTAGGACAACAACATAAGACTGATCGGAAGAAAACGTATAGAGGATGAAGTCTCGCGAAAAGTCAGGGCTCATTAGAGAAGGAGCGTCTACTATAGCCTATTTTATTGAGTCAAAAGCCTGACTTTCTAAAGGTCCCCAATGGTATTGTACATCCTTTTTTATTAAATTTTGTAATGGTCTGACCATTTCTGAAAAGCTGGGGACAAACCTCCTAACAAAGTTTATCTGTCCTAAGAAAGATTGCATGGACTTTTTTGAAGAGGGAGGGGGTAGTTTTGAAATGACTTGGGTCCTTTCAGGGTCAATAATCATCCCTTCATTTGATTCAATGAATCCGAGAAGCTTACCTTGTTCTACTGCAAAGACAGATTTTTTAGGATTTAAAGAAATGTCGTATTTATGACATCGCTGTAGAACAGATCTTAGATGGGCTAGATGATCTCCTTTATTTTTTGAGAAGACAGTGACGTCATCTAGGTAAACTACTACAGATTGATTGATTAAGTCGTGGAAAGTGATATCCATCACTATCTGAAAAGTGGCACCGACATTTATGAGCCCAAAGGGCATCTTCCTATAAGCGTAGGTACCCCACGGAGTACGGAAAGTGGTTT
The DNA here is from genome assembly GCA_900067695.1 of Picea abies. Lineage (NCBI taxonomy): Eukaryota > Viridiplantae > Streptophyta > Pinopsida > Pinales > Pinaceae > Picea > Picea abies. The sequence goes on along the minus strand of CBVK0100393001.1, from coordinate 5,836 downwards.
TGAGCTCATCTGGGGGAGACATAAGGACTTGGTTATACCCTGAAAAACCATCTAGCAGCGATAATCTTTCAGAACTAGATACTTGTTGAAGGATCTGTTCCATGGGAGGGACAGGGTAGTTGTCTTTATTAGACGCTTGGTTTAAATTTTAGAAATTGACACACATTCGGATTTCACCACTCTTCTTCCTCATAGGGACAAGATTAGAGACCCACTATGTATGTCTTACTGGGAAGATTATTTTAGCATTCAGGAGTTTGTTTAATTCTTTCTTGACGGTTGGTTCGAGTTTTGGGTGCATCTTTCTTAACTTCTGTTGAAAAGGTTGGGTCTGGCATTTCATGGGAATAATGTGTTGTATGATGTTATGATCAAAGGTCTTTAGGTCATCGTATGTCCAGGCAAAGACATCTTTGAATTTCTTAAACAACTTAATAAATGCCATCTTTTCTTGCTCAGAACATCCCAACCCCAAATTGATGCACTGTGGGTTATATTTATTTCCTAAATTTATTTTTTCATGTGTCAAGGAAGAACTATTCGTTTTACAATTCACTGATTTCCTAAATTTATTGTGAAGATCATAAAAATTTTCTAATCTGACCACAGATTTCAGGATAGAGTTTACCATATCTGATGTAGACTCCGGGGATCTTGGATCTGGTATTATCATAAAATCGTGAAGGTTTTCATCGTGGGTACCCTCGTCGATAACTGTGCCTTAGAAAGTCTCTTCCATGTGGAGAAAACTGATGATTTGTTGATCTTCATCGAAGACTCTCCAATTTGCGATATTGTCCGGGATGGATGTTCTGAACAACAACTCGACGGAAAATGTGTTCGGAGATAGGCCTTCTGCAAGAAAAAGTTTTGAGGCGACATTAGCTAACAAATCAGCCTCAGAGTTATTCAATCTTGGAATAGAATTAATATTAAACGTAGAAAACTTGTTTATTAAATTCCATACCTTAGTCTGATAGCTTTTCAGGTGTGGAGATAAACAATGAATAGAATTTTTTACCTGTTTAACCACAATTTTTGAATCACCAAAGACAGTCAAATTATGAATCTTCAAATCTAGTGCTTTCCTGAGACCTTGCAGGAGTGCTTCGTATTCAGCTGTATTGTTTGTGCATTCAAATTCTAACCGGAAAGCAATCAAAGTTTTGTTACATGCTGGATCGATGAGCACGCACCCTGCACCAGCTCCTTCCTTAGATTTAGATCCATCAAAATAAAGAGACCAGATTTGATTTTCGTCAGGTGCATGTGACCACTGGGAGAAGGCTGTTGATTGTGTGTATGTCATAATTTCGGACTGTTGTTCCAGGTCGGTAATGGTAGAAGTTTCAGCCATAAAATTGTCGAAAAAGTGTCCATCCCCTGTATTTCAGGTGAATTGGCAGAAGCAGTGAATGGTTCATTAGGATCATTTAAATCGGTTATTGTGAACTTAAGATAACACTCACGATTTACCTTGATTCTATTAGGCTTTCCGTTCTTGGGTAGCCACAAGTGAGCCCAATTCGTTGCAAAATAGCCATGTAGTTGTTTAGACCAATCTCTACTTAAAAACAAACCATATACTTCTGGGATATCTACAACAATGATATCAATAACTTGATGGACTTTAGGATTAGATTATAATCTGATAAGCACATTTTTTAATTTGCCTATTACTTTAACACTAGTTCGATCAAGCTGAATAATTTGCAGTCTAGACGATTGAACTTCGGCATTAATTTTTTGACAGATAGACCAAGGCATTACGTTTGATGATGCACCTAATCTACCATACAGTTATGTACATTCCTATTGAAAATTTCAAAAGTCAACAAAAAGGGTGGGACATTTCTGCGAGTATTAATAACAGAAGTTTGTTTTTTTTTAATCGTAGCCCCTGAAACTAGTTTATCTACATTTGTTACACTTTTTACAGCAAGGTCTCTTTTATCAGAAAGCTTTGACGTCGTTTTGGCAGAGACCTTTTGAGGTGTTTTGGGGCTTTTTTCAGCAATATTGTTGTTGTTCGGATTGTGTTTTTGTTGTTTTCTGCAATATTTTGCAGCATCTTTTGTAGAAGAAAAGGGACTTTTAGTAATTCGTAAACAGAAATGTTAGCTATAAGTTTTTTTAGATCCTCAATCAAATCATACTCTAAACTTGGGGCTGTTGAATTCTGTTTAGTTTCAATTGATTTAAATTGTTTTGGAGGTGCATTAGTTATGATTTCAAAAGAAGATTTATTTGTTGTCTTTCTCCTGGTATTGTAAGGATGCACTATTTCGAAATTAGCTTGAAAAATGTTATCCAAAAAATGCCCGAAAATGTTGGGAGAGTATTCATCCTCTTCCACCACCTCTTGTTTGGCTACGTCTTCAAGAATATCGGGAGGAATCAAGTTATCATGTGCCTCTAGGATCGTCTGAATAGAAAAATGTAAGCTTTCTAGATTTAGGCCTTCAGAATTTGAGTTAGGCCAGTTTGTGGGAAAAGGCTTTCTAAAAGGGGGTTTGTAAGGCCCTTTGCTTGAAGAATCTTCTTCAGCCAATCTTCTCAAATCTATAACCTGATTAGACAACTTTTGAACGACCTTCTATAAGCTTTCTAGATCCGAACTATCCGGTTGAGTTTTGTTTTGGGGAGGTCTAGGAAGGATCTCAATTTTCTTTTTGGAGACTGAAGTAGTCTCTGTCTCGTTACAGATATTGTCTTTTAGGCTGAGAATATATTTCTCGATTTGACTCGCCTCTTTGAAGGCTTCTAACAATGTGGCTTTCTTGGACTCCTTTACCCAGATGGCTATATTTTGGTGTAAGGCTTTGGTATAGTATGTGACGATGAGATTTTCGGCAGGCATCGAGTCCATGGGGATTCGATTTTTTAACGTTAGGAACCTTTGATTAAAGTCTTTTATCTTTTCTTTGGGGTTCATCTTTAAACTAGAGAGTTCCATGACTAGGACTTCAGGAGATTTGTCATCTCTGAATTTTTCAAGGAAACATGACTCGAATTTATCCCATGACATGATGGTGTGGGGTTGTTGGGAAACGTACCAGGTAGAGGCATTGACTTCAAAGGTGTAGGGAAACAATCTACACACTACGGAGCCTAATGGCTAGCATAAATTTTTTGATATGATCTTCAACAATCTGCTTGGAATCTGGGTCAAATTTAGGGAGCCATTTTCCCAGATGTTTAGGCAAAGGATGCTGGGGACCAGGTATAGCCACTGCATCTTGGTCGAGCCAAGGTCTGGCAGGATTGTTTGGATTGGCCATAGGTGTGGGAGGTGTCAAAGGCTGAGATGAAGAACTGCCTTCGTCTGATGATTCTTCTCTAGAAGAAGAAGGAGATGAAGGGGGTGGTGATGGTGGAATACCAGATCCTCCTGCTGTAGGAGTGAGCATATGATCTAGATCCCAAGGGTTTAGGGTAAGATCAGTACCTTCAAGTTGTTCCCTGATATCAGAGAAGTCTAATGATTGGTTCAAAGGTCGGCCTGGTTGTCCGATACGGGCTAAGGCATTGTGCGTCCTAATGATGGATTGACGAACAATTTCTTATACGTCGGCCCCTGGGGGGTTTGGAGTTATTGGTTCAACGGTGATCCATGGAGTATCGTTTGACATGGTTGTTGTTTGAGGAACAATGTTGTCGTCAAAATGACTTCTTGTTACTATAGGTGAATGGGTAGGTGGGGGAGGAGTCTTGCAACCTCCACGTGCCATTAATAGTATTCATGCCCTCCTTCTAGCGCCATTTGTTGACGGGCGAAATTGACTGCTCGTCAACTGGAAGAGTGAATCTGGTTCAGGGTTGTCTAATTAACCCAAGCCGTTTGAATTAATTCACTCTGGCGGGTTTAGCGGCTCTGTTGGCCGATCTAAGTTCTAAAGAAAGTGAAAAATAACTAAAGGAAATACAATAAATTACTAAATAACAATCACTAATATATATATATATATATATTTTGTATAGTTTATTTAAATAATATATGTATAATAGTTCTATATACAATCTGTACAAATCACGAGTTTTAATCTAAACTCATAAAAATCGAATGTAAATTGATTCCTTTAACAACAATAATAAAGAAAGCGAAAATACTATTTAATTTTTTGATTTGTTTTCTTGGATGTATACATTCATAAAATCAAATATTAAACTACTTAATTGAACAGGAAATTATAGATAGTGGAAATCATTATATATATGAAAAACTTCTATAGTCAGCAAGCAAATAAAATAAAATAACAGACTAACCTGTTAATGCATCCAACGTTTGTACAATAGCCAATATCCAGTCACCTTATCTGAGAAGTAAACCTGCAACGAATCTCAAGGTTTCTTCGAACAAATGCGAAACAATATGTTGGAGATTGAGTTTTGAAAACAGAACATATAACGGACATAGTTATAGTGATCTTATGATTTACAAGTGACTACAATGATATAAATCTTCTTGTAAGAACTTGTAGTTAAACATTCAATAGGAAATAAGAGAAAAATCTCAGATTTGTATCGAATTAATGATCACAATATATTATATCTGAAATGTGAGATATGGACAACATATGAAAAGAATTATCTCAAATCACAATAAATCATGAAGACAAAAAGCTGTCATCATCTATTATCATATCGAGATAAGAAGAACTTAAACTGAAACATAATACACAAAAGCTAAAGCTATAATATGTATTCTGTCCCATTCAAGTCTGTGTGAAAATATCCATACTCTAGCCCCAGGCCAAGATGATCCACTGTTTACAAAATGATAGGTTTATAAAGGTCTCAGGAAACATAACTGTTTATGTTCCTGAGATCAAATATGTTTCAAAAATAAAGGGGGATGTGACCACCCTGATTTTACTAAATATCCAAAAACTAACAACAGACTATTTCTATTTATTCAAAATACATCATAGATATGACTGGGAGATCTTAAAAGTGGCTCGGATCAAATTTGAAATCATGGACCCGGGAATTATCCTGAAAGCAAAAGAAAATAGGAAGATTTCAGATATGTTTTCTATCATTAATTTAGACAATTCGAATTTTCTTAACTGGCTACATAATCTTGTGATTATGTAGCTAGTTATAATAGTAAATGAAATCTCATTTTATTCAATAAATAAAACAGGCTAATTTACAAATAAAAATAGTTTATTCAACAAACCAAATAATCTAACTTAAGAATGACAACAATCATGTTATTAAATAAAAAAATGAAAAAAAATAAAAAATCACACCTCTAATCATGAAATCAAATCGTATCATGAAACTTTGGAGTTAACGATGGCTGTAGTTGCCTCTACGTTTTTAAATATCACATGACCTGTGGTTTTCATACGCTTCTCCTTCCCTTGGATGATAGATTCAAGCCTGTGGTTTTCGTTTGTTAAAACATCAACCTGGTCTTTTAAAAACTTAACTCGTCACTGTAGAAACGGGACATCAGTATAGTATCTATCAATCCATGATAGACAGACATCGCACTATGACTATGTGGCCTTTGCATCAGAATGAACAACATTATGGATCGGAGAACCCTCCATACGAATAGTAGATTAATTGCAGAGATAGACACCAGGAAACTCTGGATTGTCTTTCAAACAAGGAGGAAAATTATCGACAAAGTTATAGTGTTGGTCAGGGTGTGGCCCGAATGACATAGGGTCTTCCTCTGCAAGGAATTTGTCAATTTCAGAGTCTTAGATTTCGTTAACCTCAATCATGTTAATCACATCTGCACGAGAGTTTGTCTTATTTCGAAGACTTCAAGAAATTAACCTGCCAGCTCTTTTGTTTTTGAAATTGACATCAACATTAC